>SNQJ01S0023239.1:164187-193308 GCA_010110895.2 Picea sitchensis | reverse complement strand
GCTTTCTTCTTATCAATCTCTATATAAACATTAATATACAATTTTGAATTGGTCACAAATTGAATGACCGCAAACTCAGATTACAGGTCTTTGAATTCAAAGATTTCTCAGTATCTGCGTGCAGAAACAATAACAACAACAGATTGCATAATGTAATAGTAAAAGCTTCCTCACATATATCCAGCATCAAAATCGACTGCCACCCTAAAACAAAATCGCCTTCAGGCAGCTTGCCTTCCCTGATCAGTATTGCTAAGAAAAACATTTTATCCATTTATCATCGAGATTTTGTAAAATCAATGCCCGCAGAACTCGTCCAGGTTTCATAATCTGCACTTACAAATCCTTCAGCGACAGCTTCAAAGCAGCCCATTAATGGATGAAATCTATAAATAGTCATTTTCTGCTCCCGATATATTCAATCGGCCTCCAGATTTTTTTCTCTCGAAATCGATATATAGCTTCCTGCGATGCTACAAGTCTATCTATTATTTGGAGCCGCGTTGCCTCTGTGACTAGGGCCCGAGGGAGGCACCGGCCCCTTTACCAACATCCCGTGAAGAGTGCCATTGCTGCAGAGCTCCCCACAGTTTCTGGGAGTTTGATTTACTGTCTGAGAAGCCGACGCTTGATTGGAATCCATGGATGTCTGGGTTTTGCTCTCATTTGCCTGCAATTTTCTGCCTTGATCGAGCATAACGCGGGAGGGTCTGGAACATGAGATCCCCAGCTCTGAAACGTGTGAGAATACTACAAGCACCGCCATTATCACCGCCGCGAGCATCCTCATTCCTTAATCTTCCTGCAGAAACAATACATATGATGATTTCTGGGCCGCAGAGGGAATCTGGTCTCTGAACTCTGATCTGAGAATTGTGGCGACTGTGGATGGGAATACTGGTAAGAGGGGAGGAGATTCGAGTTATGTAAATAGGGCGACTGAGAGGGATAAATTCGCGTAGAGGAGCGAGGAGGAAGAAGCGGCGATTTGACTTGTGGAAAGATTGATGTGCAAAGGAAATGAAATGGGCTTTAATTCATGGGAACTAAGGTGGTTCAGGGCGGTATGGGTACATATGTCTGTCAAAGTTGTTGTCAAAGTTGTTATCTAATTTTGTAGTAATTTATTTTCAGCTTCAGATCGGTGACAAAGAAAGTTTTTATCTTTTCTTTTTCATAATTTTAGAAGATTGACCAGTTTTGTAATGGAATAAGTTAGTAAGTGGATAAATTAAGCGGAAAACAAATTTTAATAGGATATTGTAAATTTTAAATGAGAATTTTGATTATAAAACTTTGGTTTTTTTGAGATTTTTTTTTTTTTTTTTATATATAAAGATGAGAGAAATTTAACATTTTATGATTTCGAAACTTTTTTAATTTTTCATTTTTAACTTTTTTTTAATTTGTCATGATTGGAAAACATAAAATCTTCTTGATTAAAATTACAATTTTGAATGATTAAATATTGTAAATTCTAAATGAGAATTTTGATTATAAAACTTTGTTTTTTAGATATATTTTTTTTGATTGGAAAACATAAAATCTTCTTGATTAAAATTACCATACTTTGAATGATTAAATATTGTAACTTAGAAATGAGAATTTTGATTATAAAACTTTTTGTTTTTAGATATATTTTTTTTTTTAAAGATAGGAGAAATTTAACATTTTATAATTTCTAAACTTTTTTAATTTCTCATTTGTCATGATTGGAAACATAAAACTTTGATTCAAAAATTACACTTTGAATGATTGTACATTGTAAATTTAAATGAGAATCTCTTGATTACAAAACTAGAGATTTTTTTTAGAAAGATAGAAAAATTTAACAATTTTGTAGATTTTAAATTTTTAATTTCATTTTAATTTTTTTAATTTTATCATAATTGAAAAACATAAATCTTGATTAAAATTCATAATTTTAAATTTATTATTTACAAATTGAAAAACATAAAATCTTGATTAAAATTACAATTTTGAATGATTAAATTTTTATTTTATTTTATGCGTAAAAAATAGATTCAACACTTTTGATTACCTCTGAACAATATAATTTATAATATTAACAATTTCCTAATTCAAAATAATTATTACTAATCAAAAATAAATAAATCACATAAACTTTCTCTAAATAAAAAAAAAAATAATATACATGAAACTGGGATAATAACGCCCCTCTACTTATACTTAACAATTTACTAAATTATGAGAAAAAACTTTTACTACAAAATTGGGTTCTCCCTACCTGCCTAACCGACGCTCCAGGAGCGTTGAAAGCAAGGCAGCGGCACCACCACATCGCCGCCGGTTTCCCACCGTCATATTCCCCCCACCGGCGGAACCGTTATTCTGTCTCCACGTACGTCTTCGATTCAAATTCAATGCTGGCCCCCCCGCCACTCCCACTATCACTTCCCGCCGCATTCACACTCAACCACTCTGCTCAGATTTTCCCTGTAACCTTTTTCATACATATTATTTGCGATTAAAATATTACAATGTGAGACGTTTTGTGTAAATATAAAAAAATGAGTTAAAAAATTAAGAGTTTGTAATTAACACGACTAAACAAGCACAATTAAGAATTTGTAATTAACACGACTAAACAAGCACACGCATATCATTAAAAGACAAGAATCATGAAACTGTAATTTGTTTTCATTAGTTTAATTAAGCATTGTTTAATACATTAATTATATTATTTGAAAAAAATATATATATATATATATATAAGTATTATTGTTTAAGTTTGTGAAGAATCTCATATATGTTTAATACATTAATTATATTATTTGAAAAATATAAGTATTAGGCTTTGTCTAATTGTTCTACGAAACAATTTTTTTCTCCATAATCTAGTGACATAAATCTGTATGAAATCATTATTTTTTATTGTTTAAAATTTATTTTTGAATGTAAAAATGGATTCAACATGTTGAAAAAGCCTTGGAGCATTCACATTATACAGAAATAATCACTCAAATATGTGGATCTAACAATTTCTTGTCAGATTTTGAGCAAATGTCACTGGGAAAAATCGTTGAAGAAATATCATTTCATAAAATGTTTAGACTACAACTAAGTATTATACTTAAAGTTTGTAAAGAATCCTACATAATCATAAAATCTTAGTGATCTATTAGATACATCTTAGAGAGAATGAGAGTGTAGTGTGTTTGTGGCTATAAGCATCCTATGAAATAAAAAAATATGCTACGTATTAGTTAGAGTCACAACTTGTGTATGCATTGTTTATACAGAGAATGAGGGAATAATTTATAGTCATAAAAGTATACATAAAGGAGGAGAGAAGATTTTATAGTCATAGAAGTTATTCCAAGATGCCACCAGATAGTTTTGTTGTTTCACACACATGCACCTACAAACATATCCTACTTGAAAGTTTAACAACAACAAAATAACTTTAGAGTTATAACTAACATGTATTGCAGTTAAACCCCATTGGGAAAGAGTATAAGGTTGAAAGAGAGTGTTCCGCATAGATGCATTATGAATCTCTATTCATGATGATGGGTAAGGATGGGCCTTCTATCTAAACAATTGTGGTGCCCCTTCCTTCCATTGAAAATTATTGGAATGCCCCTTCCCCTCACAATGTGACATGCTCAGTGCCAATTACCTTTGACACCAACAATCGAACCAAAGAAGTAAGGGAAGTTAGCTGCTAAGCAAGAAGTTGAATGTAAAACTAAAACCATAACTCAATGTTTTCAACTCCTCCACACTCTAAAACAAAAGAAACATGTAGTTGCAAAAAAAGAAATTGACATGCTTGGTACCATTTGTGTTTGACACCAACAATGGACCTAGAGAAGTAAGGGAAGTCCATTGTTGAGAAGGTGTCAAAGGTTAAGACTAGAGGCAAAAGTCGTTTTTTTTCCACCTACTCCACACTTTGAAACAAAAGAAACATATAGCTACAAAATAAATGTGTGACATGCTCAATACCACTTACCCTTGACACCAACAATCAAACAATGGTAGAAAGGGAAGTTTATTGTTGAGAAAGATGTTGAACGTTAAAACTAGAAACAAAAGCCAATGTTTTCACCTCCTCCACACTTTGAACCAAAGAAACTTCTTATTGCAAAATAATTGTGTGGTGTGTTAAATGCCACTTACCTTTAACACCAACAGTGGAACTAGAGAAGTAAGGGAAGCATGTCACTGAAAAAGATGTTCAATGTTAAAACTAGAGGCATAATCACTCACGTGGTAGACTAAAATAATCATTCATAGAATTGAGATTTATGGGTAAATCGACTAGTAGTTGATGGTGCAAAAGAGGGATGATCAAGCTTAAGAACATCTTCAAAGAAAGTTAGTGATATGTCTTCTTGAGAAAAGGATTGATGGAGAGGATAATCATGTAATAGACTAAAATAAGCATGCATACAAAAGGATTGATGGAGAGGATAATCATGTAATAGACTAAAATAATCACTCATACAATTAGGGTTTATAGTTAAATGTACTAGTAGTTGTTGGCATAGAAAAGGGTGATAAGTGTAAGAAGATATTTAAAAAGAGTTAACAATACTTTGAGAAAATGATAAATGGAAAGGAAAATCATGAAACAGTTATGCCTTTCCTATGTCTAAAAAAACTCATTGTATTGTATAAGACTACGTAAAAGAAAGCTAATTCATATTAACACTTAATTAGAGGAACAATTATCTCACTATAAAGAGTAAGCATATTTCTATCTTTTACTTAAGGGTGTAGAGGAAAAGGCCTTTGAAATGAGGTAAGGTTTTTAAAACTAGACAAAGTTTAAAAATCTATGCAAAGTTTCCTGAAAATTAATTAAAAAATAAAAAATAAAAAAAAAATCAAGTATAAATAACTTCATAATCAGTGGGATTGAAAACCCTAAATCCCCTGAATTCAACCTTCTAAACTACCTAACCCAAGGAGGTAACAAAATGAAAATAAGGAAAAAAACAACATACATAATGAAAATGAGACATGATCCTCAATAAATCACCTACCAACCATCCACTTGTCTCGCGCGAATTGGAGAAAGAGTAGCACTAGTATAAGAATCACGTGTAAATTCGTTACACTGACATTATTTTCTTGACCATATTATGTACATATTTTGAATATGTTAACGTAATGACGAAATATTTGTACTTAGAATAAATCAATCATTTTCAAGAACACTCATTCTTATAGGACCGCACTAAAAAACTGAAAATACTAATTTAAAAAGTTGAAAATACATGAAAACTTATTTTCATAAAAAAAAATTATAATAATAAAAAATATATGGTACATATATTAATAAAATAAAGCATATTTCAACTTTATTTTTTAATTTCAAAAGTTTGTACCTCGTCTTCTCTCTTTAATCCAGATAAATTTATTATATATACATATGATTTGGTTATTTATTTAGTAAAATTTATATAGTATATACTTGCCATGGTTATTAGTTTATTGTATTAAATTGAAATACGCTTAAAGTTTATATGCAATGTTTGTATTGAGGAAAATAAGGTTATTAGTTTATTGTATTAAAGTGAAATAAGCTTAAAGTTTATATGCAATGTTTGTATAGAGGAAAATAAGGTGTTTTAATTGGTTTACATGTAAAATAAAATAAAATAAATTGACATCCATTTTAATATTATTTAAAAATATTAACATATATTTATATTTATTTTAAAAAGTTAATAATATTAAAGTTATTATTAATAATATAAAGTATTATTTTAAAAATTTTGATATTAATGTTATTAAAAAAATAAAAGTTGATTTATAATACTTAATATTATTTAAAAAGAATCATCTTGATGTAGAGGAGTGTATTGTTAAGGTACTCAGTGATGTTAATATCAAATTTATTTTTAATAATATAAGTATTATTTTAGAAATTTACATATTAATATTCATTAAAAATCAAAGTTGGTTTATAATATGGTAAAGAATACAATATGTAAAGAAGATAAGAGAAAGGGGAGAGTGTATCCAAAGGAATATTCAAAATAAGAGAAAAAATATTTGGAAAGCATCCACCCAATGAGATGGAGAACAATGAAGAAGCTTAAGAAAAAAGAGATTCCCTAAAAATGAAAAAACTTTGCAGTACATTTGAAGTTCCTAACCAAATTTGAAGGTTAGAGAAAGAAAGAGAGAGCTCAAACCCCGCTTGTGACATGTTTTGCTTTTCCTGGGGGAATTGTTGATTGAGGCTCTTCATGAACTTCTTGTTGCTCAAATCCTTTGAGACCACATCAAGAGGACCCATAGGATATGTACATCTTTGTAAACTAAGTAATAAAATTGTTGCTTATAAGGGATCTATTGCCCCGTAAACAAGTGGGTCTTCAGCGGCATTTGACGGACTGAGCTGCGGTTTTGAGAGCTACCTGAGCGGCATTTGACGAACTGAGCTGCGGTTTTGAGAGCTACCTTAGCGTCCTGAGCACTGAGCTGCCTGAGCGGTGTTTGACGGACAGGGCTGTGGTTTTCAGAGTCGTTTAGGGTTCCGGATTTGCGGGCTCTGTGGCTAGGCTTAGCTAGTCGCATCCCTGGCCTCCTTGGCAATGGGCATTCTCGAGCTTAAAACACTCCCAAGGTAGGCGGGAAAGGCCATTTTGAGGGTCTCGACAACAACGAAGGTGGAGGTTTTGGGTGGCGACGGTGCTAGTCTTCGAGTGGAGCGTCAAGTATGGGCGCAAGGAGGACCTTCCTGCAGGTGGCAGCGTTCCTCTTTACGAATGTCTATTTAGAGGCCGAGGAGAGCAATGTCCTTATTTTCTCTTCGGTTTTCTAACCCTTTGACCTCTCCCTCCTTGGCTTAAACAGGTTTTGGACCAGAGCTTTGAGGTCCAAACTGTGGGCGTTTCTTTTCTGGTTTCTGTTGGGGTATTTTGCCCTGTTTTTGTATCTCTTTTTGCAGCCTGCGTGTTGGGATGTGTGTGTTCTTGTTCGTTTTGAGCATGGTCTCTGGACTAGTTCTGCTATGGACTCTTGTGAGGTCTTGAAGATGTAAAATATTATATTTTCACTAATATAATGAGCTAATTTTCTACTGGAAAATAAAAACAAGTGGGTCTTGATTCTCATATGTCAATTTGGTTTGTGGCTAGGTTGTGACCTTATTTGAAAAGTTTGTTGTATTAAAACTATAGAAGTATAAAATAAAGGGTGCATGTGACATCGTGAGACTAGATGTCGTTTTTAGCAAATTTATTTGTTGTGTATGGACAAAATTAGTTAATTTTTTTGTCGTATATGGACATAATTGTTTTTATTAAGAGGCGCATTTAATAACCTAGTACATTGGAGATGTGTCATGTTCGCTAGTGTATATTAATAATAAAGCCAAAAAATAGTACTTTAAAAAATGACAATAAATATATGAGGCAAGCATAGTACTATCAATACAACATAAAAATAAACATGGATAGATATAAATGTTAACTTAGATTTAATGGTGACAAGGATCAAATCCTTTAAGATGCAAACATTTTCTCAAGTTTTCACATTTTGAAACAATTTAGATGCGAAAGGATTTGATCCCTCTCAACACTATTTAAATTTAAAATAAAGTTAAGGTCACAAGTTCAAATTCAGAGGGGGGTAAAGTATGTACACCTCCATAGACTTTAATAGTCAAATCATTGTGCGAAGAGAGTGACTTATCTCACAAACAAGAGGGTCTCATACACCAATTTGATATATAACTTAAGAATGACCTGAAAAATATATTATTATTATTATTATTATTTATAAAAAAAATTATATTTATTTACATTATTCTCTTTATCTATAGAAATTAATACGATTATATATATATATATACAACTTGAGTGGGTCTAATGGTTAAGAATATGTGTTTCCTCTTAAAAGATTACAGAAGAGGTAGAGTATGTATACCTTTGTAAACTTTACCAGTCAAATCCTTAAACAGAGAAGAGTCCTTTGTCCCACAAACAAATAGATTATTATTATTATTATTATTATATTTAATTTTTATAGATAAAAAAAATAATATAAATAAATATAATTTTTTTATAAATAATAATAATTTATTTTTAACATCATTTATATATTATTTTCAAATTAAAATCTCACAAATGACCTAACACATATCTTCTATCTCATTACTCCTCGCCGTGCAATTATGAAAGTGTGACTATATACCTACCCCCTTTTACTTTTAACCCTTTTTACCTTTTACATCACGAGGTAATCCCCTCCAAAAGGAAGTCTTCGTTGAAGAGTTAAAGAGTTCGCTATTGGCCGAGTCGGCGGTAAAGTCCTCCTCTGTACAAATGGAATGATTTCACGATGATGCCATCAAATGAAAAAGCGATTTTACGAGCCTTATCTTCTTCCTTCCTATGTTGTGACGTAAAGCTACTAATCATTGTTTTATATATTTGTTGACTAAACCATTTAGTCTCTAAGTAGAAAATTAATGTTGAATGATTGATTCCATTAGAGATTTTATTACCTTTTCGTTTTCCATTGAAATTATGTGCAATCACATTCAAGTGTGTTAACTACCTTTTAGGTTTTGACTTTGACAAGTTGAAAATGATAAGGAGGAACTATATGAAAGTGGGTTTAGATGTAGGTTTCTATCACTTCCATATGAAGAGATAGGGCCATGGCCACTACCTTATCAATTATGATCTTCATAAGCTGCTTAGGCATTGAGTTCTCTTTGACAATCTATATACCAAATTAATATTTTGGATGTGATATAAGGATTTGCAATTGAGATGTCCTTTTCTGCATTTGAATTTCATCATTTTTTAATTGTTTGTTTGGTGTATTAAGTACCCATGTGGTGAGGTTTTGAGAGTCAATGTGAGTGGACATATATAAAGTTTTCATAACTAACATAGTAGGGTCATTATGGATTTCAGTTAGAAAGGAAAATGTCTGTGACATGAGCCATGTCATCAGGTAGGAAATGAACAAAGAACAAATTATAAAGGGTTGATTTCAATTGATAAGTGGGTTGAGTATTATACTTAAACTATTTTTTCTTTAAAACATTAAAGAAAATTAATTATGAAAGTTTACATGGTTCAGTCTCTTTGGAAGGTGGTTGAGTAAATGAAATAATATTGAAAGTTATACATTTTATTCTCCATCATTAAAGTTGTCACGATGTAAAAGTAGATATAGTGGTTTTATAATCATATGTGTACAAAGTAAAGTAATGAAAAGATAGTAATCAATTTCAAAATTATTGTTCATGAATTACTTTTGATAGATAATTTAGATAAGTAAAATATTTAAAAAAAGGAAAATTGCAAACAATATAGAAATGAAAAAAATTAGAGAGATAAAACATGTGTTAAACTTAATAAAATTTCATTTCCTTATTAATTAAATATGTTATAATAACTAGGAATCTAAAATGTCAATTGTTGAATCATTTACATATATATAAATATATCTTATCATTATTGTTATGTTTTTCTTCTACATAATTAGAAGAGAATGATGATTATAGTTCCTAAATGTTCCTAATTCCCACATTTAATAGAAAATTGCTTGCAATTATTTTCAATTAAACTTTATATCATCATTATGATGAAGGTTTACCCCACTTTATGTGTGAGTACAAAATCTCTTTATCTAGTACATGTGAAGACTAGTAAACACTCTAGAAGAGATTGGGGACCTTCTTGGTCAAAATTTTGGATTATGGGCACATGTATTTTCACTGTTGAATTTATATCAACAAATATATTACTTAACTTCAAGGTTTCATAACTAATATCCCAAAGGAGAAAAGGTAAAGTTCATAAACTTAGACGTTGGGACCAACAAAGAAGACACCTTCAAAGGTAGCTCCAAATAATCATATAGAGAAATCGTGACCTATTACATTGGCTATAGTGCTCAAGCCTCCATATAAGGAGTGTGATGTGAATATAGTCTCGGTGTATTCCTTTTCTATGTAGGTAGTCTTGATTGACACTCCCTTTGGTGAGATAAAGAGTCATTCTGAATTGGACCATTTAGATTTATAGATTTATAAAGAGAAACAATGCAGTCTCCATCTAATTTCGACATATGGAGTTAACGGAACCTCCATCAATTGTAATCCCTTTGAATAAATGGACAGAAACAAAAATGAAAAAGAAGATGAAAAAAATGTCATTTCTTATGATTTGCAATTAATGAATGCAACAACAAAAAAATGTACTCTTAACAAATGTAAAAGTAACTAGATTAAAATTTGATTTCAACTAAGTGTATTTTATAATTGTAAACTTCAATTAAATGTAAACATAAATAGATACAAATTATTCATTGCAGATATAAGTTTTTCTTACAATTCTCATATTAAACATGAAAAATTAATATTTTTCACTAAAATAATATATTTATCAAGATAAATGATTTTTTGTAATTCTCATATTAAACATAAAAAAATAATATTTTTCACTAAAATAATATATTTATCAGGATAAATGATAAATGGATGATATCAAATATTGAAAAATGAGATGGAAATTAAAAGCTAGGAATTTGTCTTGGTATGATATAGAGTATAAAACACTTATCTTTTACCATAAGGGATTTGGATGAAGGAGTATATAAAGTTGGAATAAAATAGTAAATAATAAAAATAAGATAAATTAAATTAAAATTAAAATTAAAAGTTAATTAGTAATTTAATTGGAATAAAATATTAAAATTAAAATTAAAAGTTAATTAGTAAAAAATAAAATATTAAAATTAAAATTAAAAGTTAATTAGTGAAAATGAAATTGGGTTATTTTTCTATTCCATTTTCTCAACTAACATACTCACTACTAGTTATTCATAAATAAATATAAATTATTTAAATTCCATTTTCTCAAGTAAAATACTATTTCTATTTTTTCATAAATAAATATAAATTATTAGTTGTGAATATAATTTTTTAAAACTTTTATATTTTATATTAAATATGAAATATTAACATTTTCTGTTCACATTATACATATAAAATATAAAATCTTAAATGAAAATAAAAAGTTAATAAAATATAGTAAAACATATTTTTTTTAAAACTAACGATGATTAAATATTCATCAACTAAAGGGAATTTGGATAAACTCTTATAAAGTTTGGATAAAAGATTATAAGAATACATTAAAAATAAGAAAAAGAGAAAAGTGGAATAAATTAATTTTTTTTTTATTTTTTTTTATTTTATACAAAATCAATGAAGGTTTTAGGATTGGTAAAAGTGAAGTGTTGTTATTTTTTTATTTAGGTTTGATTTTATCAAGACTTGACATGTTCACTTTTTTGTTGGGGGTGCTCACTTTTACCAATCCTAAAACCTCGTTGATGTAGTTGGGGTGCTCACTTTTTGTTGTTCTTTTTTCTTACATATTAGTGGGGAGCCAATGTACTTGAAGTTAGGTATAAGTCTTAAGTGAATTTGGTATGAAAAATGTTCATCTACAATAATTTAGTAATTTAGTTAGATGATATTTTGGTTTTTTTTTGTAAATTAGACTTATTTACAAACATTAAAATTCTACATTGAAGAGATACTATTTATACATTAATAAAATACATGTATCCAATAAATAAATAATAATTAATTAATCAATCATTTTTTTTTAATTACATAAATAAATTATCATTTATTAAAAAAAATTAAACTATATGATTTCCATATTATTAACATACATCATAAATATGAATAAATCACATTTCACTTATGAAACACATTAATTCTCACCATATACATGAAACCATTCATATAACTCTTTCAACATTATAATACCTTTATATATATATATATATATATATATATATATATGAAACCATTCATATAACTCTTTCAACATTATGATACCTATATATATACGTGAAACCATTCATATAACTCTTTCAACATTATGATACCTCCACATAGATGTTGTATTATATTATCGATATTGTATTGGATGTTGAATATGATACCTCCACAACATTATGATAATATAGTAGGGACCTTCCATATTGATACCACTCACAATGAAGAAAGGGAAGAGCAATTATTGGCATTTCTATCTAGCTTGAAAACTTAAAACTATGATATGGACACAAGACCAAACCCAAATCCAAATTCCAAATCATAGCTATGCTTGGATCATTTTCTTTCCTATAATATATAGGAATAGGGACTTGTTAGGTATGTACTTTATTAATACAAGTTGGATTATTTTATTTCTCTAAAATTTTATATTATTATTTTTATAATATAGAATAATAGAAATTTGTTAGGCATGTACCCTAAATACTTATTAGGAAAGTAGTCAATATATACAATTTGATAGTGAATAAGTTCAACGCAGACAAGGCGATGGTGGGCTATAAGTTAGCACTAGAATGTCTCATATGACCAAAGGGATATGTACCTTGAGTACCCATGTAAAGGGACTTCTAAAAGTTATTTTTTTCTAAAAATAATGCATGGAGGGATATGTACCTTGAGTATCCATCTAAGGGGACTTCTAGAAGTTATTCCTTCTTATAATTAATGCATTTGTTAAATGTCTATATCAAGAGGGAAGTAAATGAACAAATTGAATTCATTATTGAGTAAATATGGTATACTTAGAGTATATGAATGTTTATAAGTTATAAAGTTGAAACCTTTTTTTAAAGAGAAAAGTGTTAGATTATTAAGTAATGTTTTTTTCGTTAAATAAGGTTTTTTCATCACAGGTGGGAAACTTGATCATAATCTAGTTGTTAATTGGCAGTGAGGACATTCATCACTAGTTCCCATTTGTAAATGTGGACTAATTCATCATTGTTTTTCAAGCAAAATTGTGTTATCTTAAATAACTCGTTGGTAGTCTCTAAAGGGACAAAATTTCACTTATGTGAGATGCATTTAGATCTTGGGTTGTTAACATGTTTCTTTACGTTCGAGGAAGATGAGTGCTTAGACAATCAAAAGTAGTTTTAGGTCTTACTCCAAGACCCAAAGGTGGTTTTAACCTAAATAGTATGCACAAGAAAGTCATTGTCCCTTGTGGTCATCGTTGAGGCTACCTCTAGTGAAGTCATGTACTTTTTAATAACATTTAACGTTAATCCCATACATGAAACCAGATACTACCTCAATTACAATTTAAACTCTTACCTAAAAAGTTTAAATAAGATTTTATAAGTAACTCATTAATACAATAACCGAAAAAGAAATAAATAAAAAGAATTGAAAATTTGTTTAAGACAATTACTTTAAGATTCTAGATTTAAGAAAAAAAATTATTGGGGTGGTAGGTGTGGGTGGGAATATTCTTGATCCCGAAGGAAATAATATAGCCTATTATGCATGGGGACTAGGGATGGTTTCAAACAACGTTGTTGAATCCTACGCCTTATACAAAGGAGTGTGCATATCCAAAGAGCGAAAGATCCCCAAATTTGTGGTTTTTGGGGATTCCATGATTATTGTCCGAGCAATACATAAGAGAAGCCAGTTTGAAAACAATGTTTTTAATGGAAAAATATCCCACAATTTGTCCCTCGTTGAAGAATTTGTTGATTTTAAAATCTATCATGTTAAGAGAGACCTCAACGCCTTAACAGATCACTAGGCAAGGATTGGCACTAGCTTGGAGTGTGGCATTATAAATTTAAATGGGGTAAGGGGGGCTTGCCTATACCATATACGATCCCCCTCTATTTTTGTGAGGATAGATGATGATGGCGCGTCCCATCAGCCTTTGTGAAAATCCCCTCACACACTTGAGGTTTTATTTCATTTGTGTGAGCATTTAATATGATATGTGTTTATCTGGTTTTTTATGTCGTTTGAGTGCTCTAGCTATGGATCATTCTCCACCGATTTTTTGGAAGGATTCTACCCCTGGTAGAGTGTTGGATTCCAGGTCTCGTTTCGGTCTTCGACAAGTGGTCGCGTGTGGAGGTCAAAGATGATATAGTCATTGGCTCTTTGATCCATATTTTATGAGCAGAACGAAAATGAGCACAGATTATTACTATTCTTAACACAAAGACACAAGAATAGCAGAGATACAGTAAAATTGGTTTCTATTCAATAAGAAAATGTGTTGAAACTGTAAAATGTAGCAGAAAACAAGCTTGCTAGAATGGTGGCAGCTCATCTCTGAGAAGAGATGTGATGGTTGCGCTCATTCGCAAGAAGATGGTTACAATGAGGGTCTCCAAGACTTTTTACAATAAACAGGAATGCCAAAACCCTAGACATCCAAAAACCTAACCCTAGGAGATGAAGCATCAAAAGTCATGTGGGCCTCGTTGGGGTAAGCGTGTACATCAACTTCCCAGGATCATAACTTTTGCATACAATCTTCGTTTTAGGCGCACGATAGCCCGTTGGAAAGGTCTATCCGAGGACTACACATGGTGTCATCATAATATGACTCTACCTATAGTCTACCTATGGATAGCCCTAAAAACGTTGTTTAGGGCCTCAAAATGGCCCCGGAAGTCAAGGACCCGAAAACTAGGAAAAAACTGCCAAAATGAGCCAGTTGGAATAGGTGGGAGGCCACCGACATCCATGTGGATCAATCTTTGGGTATTGTTCCAGTATTCAAAGGAAGGTGTTATATTGAGGCAGATTCTCTTTGCTGCTCTCTACAGGTTTCTCCTTGTTTATCATCCCTTGTTTTTTGGATATGGAAGTTTTATTTTTCTCTCCCGAGTGGTTTATTTCTGTTGTGGAATTATTCCTTCATATTTTATCTTTGGAATTGAGATTGGAAACCCTGGGGGCCAGAGGTTTTCTGGATTCTTGTTGTAGAGGATAAAAATGGACCCTTCCTCGTAGGACTTCAAGAAGAGTTTTTGGTGTCATGAGAATATTTCCCAAGCCAACTATTCTACGCTCCAAAAACTTTCAACCAAAGTGGTAGAATTTGAACTCGCCCTGGTTTCCTTGACACGGTGGATGGATAGAATAGAACAAGAGATCCAATAGTTAAAGACACTTGCATTCCCTCGACATTCGACATCTGCAATTGTAAATCATGGTACATTATCTCCCCGTGAAGTTGTTACAATCAATGGCAATGTATAACGCAACACAACTCCATGTACATTGAGGAAGGACATCTATAGTAGAACATGGCGTCAAAATTTCAAGATTCTACCTCTTCTTACCAATAAATGTTTTTTTTTAAGTTCTATGGTTTTTAGATCAGTTTATCAAAGATGTAATTAGTATAAGTGGTTAGAGAATCAATCTGGAGAGAGTTCCAAACTTATTTGTCCTAGTTTTAGAATTATGTAAAGGTTGTGAGCCTTTTTTGAAGATTTGTATTACTATTGTTTGCTTCGACACAACTTTTAATATAAAGATAATTTTGTTTAAAAAAATCATTTAATCTTTTCAGATTTTTAATAATTTATAAAATTAAAGATTTATGAATTATTAGTTTATATAATAATTAGAAAAATATATTAAAATAGGAAGGATGAAAGGTTTGTTTCGAATAGTTAATATAAGTTTAAAAATAAATACAATTGTTTAATTTTTGTTGATATTTATTAATTTATACAAATATTTTATAAGTTAAAAATATATAAAAATAATCTAGAAAAATACATTATAGGTTAAAAGTGTTTATTTTTATAGTCATAAAAAAATATTTTAAATTATTATAATAATATGTGTTTTGCTTGGTGGAAAACATGTATACACAAATGAAACTTAAGGGAACTTATCACTAGATGGAATTGGAAATGATGTTCCTACATATATCGAAATGAGAAATTCTTGTAATTTCATCTATGAAATAGTATTTAGGTATTTGGAAAGTATTAAAAGAATTGTGGAAAATGAAATGTTTCTTCGACGATAATTTTTTATAAGTTAGAAAATGGAAGGATATGAAATGGTTGGTGATACTATGTAAATGACCTAAAAGCCCTGGAAATTCAATAATTTTCTCATAATTTTCTCTTAGGATCTTCTCTATTTGATTTGTTTATCATATCATAACATTTTGACACATCACATGATGTTCCACTTCAATAATTTATCTATTTTTAATAGTGGCAAGGTATAACATAAAGGGTAATGTTCCCATCTAGATGGGTGATCAAGTTTGACCATGATCATACATGCCTTTATCAATTTGATTTTAATTCCTAAATCAATGTTCATACATGAGGTTGACCTTAGGGATCACTGCTCTGGGTCATTTGATCTATCTTCCAGCCTTATATAATATGTAATATTAGTGATTGTTAAATCATAAATTACATTCATATTAACAAGTAAAAATCAAGTAGTGGGGTAGGATAACACCCAAATAGTACCAGAACATAGATTTGTGCATATTTTAGGTTCTCCTTTTCTCATTCTCTTGGATTTTAATTTTTGCAAGGTCAAAATCACATAAACATGTTTCTACATGATTAGGCACAACATTCTTAAAATGCTTCAATCTTTGCTAATTTTGTATTGCAATTATGTATCAATAATGATGCATGCATTGAAGCAATATTTGGTGTTCAAATCATTATTTGGTTTATGATTCATTGTCCATTCCACACATAAAAACTATACTTCTATTATCAAACTCTTAAGTGTTTATTGTGTATTGTTATCATTGTTTATTATATTCGAAAAATATATCGGTTCTTTTTATATGTGTGCATGCACTCTGTTAAGGTCTCTATCATGTACCTTACACACACATATCATCATAATCACTTATTCTCTTCATTGAATAAAAATACTTCTACACTTTCATTTTTCATTATCACTTCTGCCAAACAACTATCATTGGTGATAGTCACCCTAGTTAAACTATTAGTATCACAACCAACCGGTTGCCTTGATGCATGACCAAGGTCTTGATTAGCCTAACCTCAACCCATTTTAGAGGTATCAGATCCTAGTTTCGTTTTTACCTAACTTCATCCAGTGAAAGTACCTTTAGGTGTATATTACATTTTGGGTTTGGTTCTCATCTTAGATGCTTTTTTGGACACAACTTGAGTACCAAATACACAAGTTCAATCACACTCCTCTTATTCACACTATGAAATACTCAACACAACTAGAAATGATAGAGAACAATAACTCCATCGGTTCCATGGGCTAGTCCCAAAGCTACATGTATTGTGCATTTAATGATCAATTCAAAGTACTTTAGAAACAATGTGAGGAAATGCTCTCCAAGTTTACAAAATTGCTCCAACCACTCATGTCACAAATTATGCCAACCACATCTACACAACCTAGATCTATGTCATTTGGTGGAAGGAATTATGTTACATCAAAGATTTATTATCACATCCATTTGCTCGAAGGAAAGATTGATGTTGAGGCAATCAATGAGTGTTTTAGTACACTCCAAAATGTTTTTATGTTGGCAACTTTAGTGATGCATAGAAGGTATTTCTTGTGACGATGAAGATGGTCTTTACCACGAAGGCTTGAAAATGATCACAGATTTATTATGTTGGGAAACCTTGTGTAGGTGATACACAACAAGTTATAAGCATTGAAGATTGGGAAGATCAATATATGATAGTGACAGAAACCACATTAGCATCATGCTTAATCTATAGATGATTACACAAACAACTTTCATATACTCATGGATTGTTTGGAAATTTGAGATTAAAAAAGGAACCTTGTTCTCAAGTACCAAAGTGGGTTAAATTATCACATCAATTGAAGATGGAATTGTTCATTGTGAAAACAACTAGGGGCACCCATAGATCCATGCAAAAGATTGAGCAAAAGGACATGCTCAAACAACATGCCAACTCTTATAGTGAGTTAGTGACCATCTCAACACCATCAATCTAATATTAGTGACCATGGGAAGTAGGAAAAGTAGAAGCAAGCAAACCATAGTCAAGACATGTGAAACCTAACAATCAAACTACTAAGGAAAAACAAGGTCACATAGGATGATGCCATCAACAAGAAAATTTTAAGCGGCATGAACCACATAAAATTTATAATCATAATAACATGGAATGTTGTTTTCACAAGGCTCTTATGTCAACGACACTAAAATTTCCTTTTATGTCAAAACTTGAGCTTCTTACCAAAAAGGGCCCCTTCCTTAGTCATCACTTATGCAACTCAAGGATTCTACAGATCTATACAAAAAGAGAATGCATGCCTCTTCATTCACAAATGTGGGGTAGAGGACAACTTCTTGAACTCATCATTGATAATAACTGTAGTTATATTAACTTGATCACAATATACACAATTATATGCCTAAACTTGACTAGTGCATCCTTTTCATAAACTTACAATGTTGATTGTCTATGATAAGGAAAACATGTGTCACACACAAATGTAAGATCTAAGACACGATAACCCATTCCATTTCAACACAAGGTGTTATATGATGATGTTACATTGGACACAATGTGATGTACTATTAGTTTATCCATTGTAGTGGGAGTGACATGGCAACTACCAAGTGTGACTCAAGAAAGTGTTTCTCACCACTAGGGATCGATGTTATGAAATTCTAGAATTTGCTCCAACGATCATCATTGGGACTTCTATAAATGATACAAGATTATTAACCATACACATAAATTCAATTTGATAACAATTTGAGTCTCAACAACCTTATAGTCCTTTAGTTCTTGAGCAAACCGCCACAATGATTAAGTATCTAATCGCTAATGACTTAGAATTCAATGTAGAAACACCTTCTGATCAGACTATTAAGAAGACAACACAAAATAGGGCTATATAACTATTTAAGAGAGTTAATACAAATCATTTCCATGCACTCACCGAGTTTTCCACACATGAGCAAGTGCAATGAAAGCTTCCTCAACCTTTGGACAAATTTTTCTTCTACGATAAAGGACTTCAATGAGATCAAAGTTTTCACTTCTACACCCAATAAACCCGACTTAAGTCAAATGCTTGTTGCAACAAACCCCTACATAATCAATGCACACCATTTCTTGTGCACAAACCAAAGCATGCGACCTATGCCAAATCTATATTGTACCAACTCAGAAGACAACTAAACACAACCTACATCATGCCATCTCAACAAAATTTTATCCATGGACATCAACGACACGCCACAACATAGATATTAATGTACCCACTGAGATGGGTAATGAGATCAAGATTATAAATATATTCAACAAATACATAACATTTATTTTAAATAATTCATTATTTAATCTCTTAACATATTAAGTTAATGTTGAAGGTGTTTTCTTAATGTGTTTGCATCCTCATAAAAGGGTTGTTGTGCCCATAATTATTTGCTTAGTGTTGATAAAAAAAAATCATTGTAAGATAATGGGTGGTTGCACAACACACTTCTCATATCTTTTATGCCAAACCATTGAACTGAATTGAAGTTCAAATTATTGGAACGAGCATCCCTTGTTATCTTCATTTTGAAATGTGTCTTTTAGATCTTTTTCTATCTCATTCCAATGTGTTCACATCTGCAAGAGTAATTTCTTCCATCAGTACAAGCACCTAGCTCTCAAAATCACTTAGAAACAACTCAAAAATTCCATATTTCTTAAAATTGTGGTGGAGAGGGGGAAGATAAATATCTACAATGGTAGGGGGTGTTGAATTTGTTTCTTCTCAACCCATTACTTAATTTCTTTATATGAATCCTCTAAGTTAAACCATAACCACCTACCTACCTCCACCTTTGTTTCTTTTCTTTTTCCATTTTTGCACTTGTTTTCTCTTCTCATACTATTACATTATTGACCATTTTCTCTTATGCTTCTTTATTTTTAGAAACCAAGACTTCTTTGAATTTATCTTTTGTAGGAGGATAAATATCTACAATGGTAGGGGGTGTTGAATTTGTTTCTTCTCAACCCATTACTTAATTTCTTCATATGAATCCTCTAAGTTAAACCATAACCACCTACCTCCACCTTTGTTTCTTTTCTTTTTCCCACTTTTGCACTTGTTTTCTCTTCTTATACTATTATATTATTGACCATTTTCTCTTATACTTCTTTATTTTTAGAATCCAAAACTTCCTTGAATTTATCTTTTGGAGGAGGATAAATATCTACAATGGAAGGGGGTGTCGAATTTGTTTATTCTCAACCCATTACTTAATTTCTTCATATGAATCCTCTAAGTTAAACCATAACCACCTACCTCCACCTTTTTTTATTTTCTTCTTTCCATTTTTGGACTTGTTTTCTCTTCTTATACTATAACATTATCAACCATTTTCTCTTATGCTTCTTTATTTTTAGAATCCAAGAATTCCTTGAATTTATCTTTTGGAGGAGGATGAATATCTACAATGGTAGGGGGCATTGAATTTGTCTCTTCTCAACCCATTACTTAATTTCTTCATATGAATCCTCTGAGTTAAACCATAACCACCTACCTCCACTTTTGTTTCTTTTCTTTTTTCCATTTTTGCATTTGTTTTCTCTTCTTATACTATTACATTATTGACCATTTTCTATTATGCTTCTTTATTTTTAGAATCCAATACTTCCAAGTTAAACCATAGCCACCTACCTCCACCTTTGTTTCTTTTCTTTTTCCATTTTTCACTTGTTTTCTCTTCTTATACTATTACATCATTGACCATTTTCTCTTATGCTTTTTTATTTTTAGAATCCAAGACTTCCTTGAATTTATCTTTTGGAGGAGGATAAATATTTACAATAGTAGGGGGTGTTGAATTTGTTTCTTCTCAACCCATTACTTAATTTATTCATATGAATCCTCTAAGTTAAACCATAACCATCTACCTCCACCTTTGTTTCTTTTCTTTTTTCATTTTTGCACTTGTTTTATCTTCTTATACTATTACACTATTGACCATTTTCTTTTATGATTCTTTATTTTTAGAATCCGATACTTCCAATTTAAACCATAACCACCTACCTCCACCTTTGTTTCTTTTTTATTTCAATTTTTGCACTTGTTTTCTCTTCTTATACTATTACATTATTGACCATTTTCTCTTATGCTTCTTTATTTTTAGAATCCAAGACTTCCTTGAATTTATCTTTTGGAGGAGGATAAATATCTACAATGGTAAGGAACATTGACTTTGTTTCTTCTCAACCCATTACTTAATTTCTTCATATGAATCCTCTAAGTTAAACCATAACCACCTACCTCCACCTTTGTTTCTTTTCTTTTTTCCATTTTTGCAAATTTTGTTTTCTCTTCTTATACTATTACATTATTGACCATTTTCTCTTATGCTTCTTTATTTTTAGAATCCAATACTTCCAAGTTAAACCATAATCACCTACCTCCACCTTTGTTTCTTTTCTTTTTCCATTTTTCACTTGTTTTCTCTTCTTATACTATTACATTTTTGACCATTTTCTCTTATGCTTTTTTATTTTTAGAATCCAAGACTTCCTTGAATTTATCTTTTGGAGGAGGATAAATATTTACAATAGTAGGGGGTGTTGAATTTGTTTCTTCTCAACCCATTACTTAGTTTATTCATATGAATCCTCTAAGTTAAACCATAACCATCTACCTCCACCTTTGTTTCTTTTCTTTTTTCATTTTTGCACTTGTTTTATCTTCTTATACTATTACACTATTGACCATTTTCTTTTATGATTCTTTATTTTTAGAATCCRATACTTCCAATTTAAACCATAACCACCTACCTCCACCTTTGTTTCTTTTTTATTTCAATTTTTGCACTTGTTTTCTCTTCTTATACTATTACATTATTGACCATTTTCTCTTATGCTTCTTTATTTTTAGAATCCAAGACTTCCTTGAATTTATCTTTTGGAGGAGGATAAATATCTACAATGGTAAGGAACATTGACTTTGTTTCTTCTCAACCCATTACTTAATTTCTTCATATGAATCCTCTAAGTTAAACCATAACCATCTACCTCCACCTTTGTTTCTTTTCTTTTTTCATTTTTGCACTTGTTTTATCTTCTTATACTATTACACTATTGACCATTTTCTTTTATGATTCTTTATTTTTAGAATCCAATACTTCCAAGTTAAACCATAACCACCTACCTCCACCTTTGTTTCTTTTTTATTTCCATTTTTGCATTTGTTTTCTCTTCTTATACTATTACATTATTGACCATTTTCTCTTATGTTTCTTTATTTTTAGAATCCAAGACTTCCTTGAATTTATCTTTTGGAGGAGGATAAATATCTACAATGATAAGGAGCATTGACTTTGTTTCTTCTCAACCCATTACTTAATTTCTTCATATGAATCCTCTAAGTTAAACCATAACCACCTACCTCCACCTTTGTTTCTTTTCTTCTTTCCATTTTTGCACTTGTTTTCTCTTCTTATACTATTACATTATTGACCATTTTCTCTTATGCTTCTTTATTTTTAGAATCCAAGACTTCCTTGAATTTATTTTTTGGAGGAGGATGAATATCTACAATGGTAGGGGGCATTGAATTTGTCTCTTCTCAACCCATTACTTAATTTCTTCATATGAATCCTCTAAGTTAAACCATAACCACCTACCTCCACCTTTGTTTCTTTTCTTTTTCCATTTTTGCACTTGTTTTCTCTTCTTATACTATTACATTATTTACCATTTTCTCTTATGCTTCTCTATTTTTAGAATCCAATACTTCCAAGTTAAACCATAAACACCTACCTCCACCTTTGTTTCTTTTCTTTTTCCATTTTTGCTCTTGTTTTTTCTTCTTATACTATTACATTATTAACCATTTTCTCTTATGCTTCTTTATTTTTAGAATCCAAGACTTCCTTGAATTTATCTTTTGGAGGAGGATACATATCTACAATGGTAAGGAGCATTGACTTTGTTTCTTCTCAACCCATTACTTAATTTCTTCATATGAATCCTATAAGTTAAACCATAACCACCTACCTCCACCTTTGTTTCTTTTCTTTTTTCCATTTTTGCACTTGTTTTCTCTTCTTATACTATTACATTATTGACCATTTTCTCTTATGATTCTTTATTTTTAGAATCCAATACTTCCAAGTTAAACCATAACCACCTACCTCCACCTTTATTTCTTTTCTTTTTCCATTTTTGCAATTGTTTTCTCTTCTTATATTATTACATTATTGACTATTTTCTCTTATGCTTCTCCATTTTTAGAATCCAACACTTCCTTGAATTTATAGTTTTAGAAAACCTAAACTTTAAAATCCTTGATGCCAACCTAGGTGTCCTTGAGACCAACCTAGGTGACCAAGGACAAGGTTAGTGATTTCATGATGAACTCTTACTTAAAAATGTTTTTTTCTTTTTCAATTAGTGGTTGAGTGTACAACCTAATTTCCCAAAATAAACTACTTTATCTACATGTCGAAAAAGCTCATGTAATGTTACATTGGTCAGTTTGACCAATGTAACTACACGCAACCTGTCTCAGACCAGAACCCCCAAAACATGTAAACTGAAGGCGTGTAGCAAAAGCTTTGAGGATACAGGTAATATATAACTTTAAATGCCGGAGAGCTATCTGTCTCCAGCCTATATATACTACTAATTGAAGGCGGAAACTACACGAGAAACAGATGAATTCGCCACGGGAGCAGCATGCGGGCGCGGGGTCGGTGGTGGATACCTATTCTGTGGACAGCACTCGCAGAATAATATCTGGACAGCAAGACAAATTGACTTCCTTAACTCTGTCGTACGCGTTTTGGTCGCTGCAAGCTCAGCAGACAAGACCACCGCTGCAGCCTGCAATGGCAGTTCCCTGTTTTCAGTTGAGCATTCATTTATTATATAGCACGGCTGGGACACCCTGGCGCTACGGGGTCCACGTGTACAGCGCGTTTCTGCATCGAGGAAGCAATTAAATGTGGTCACGGTCTGTGAAATGCGATTTTGTAATTTAGTTATTTATTGTCTGGATATTCGATCCTGAACTCTTTGGCCGCCGACGTTTTAATTTTGTTTGAGTCTACGCAAGTTGATAAATTTATCAATAAAAATAAATTAATAATCACTTGGAATTTCTTTTTTAATTGGTTTAAAATGCTTCGATAAGGAAAGCACAATCCCTGGAATATTTTTGGTGATTTGTCGTTTCCACGGCTATATTGTCGAGGGGAGTAATATACAGCCTGCCACGCAGCATTCAATGCTGCGGCAGGCGGTATATACACTTTATCTTTGGGTATATATTAAGGTGATATGAGGGTGTATATATTTTCTACCACAGCATTCAATAATGTGTAACAGGTTGTATATTGTTTATCATATGATTCATATATTTATAAAATTATAAAATATTTTATTAAATTTTTTCATTAATATTATGTGGAAAAAAACTATTCATTAATAATAGATTTTACATATATCAAGTTATGACTCTACATTAAATGTTAATATTTTGTTGGAAAAATAAGTTATGATATTACATTTTTCGAGCATTGTGGAGAAATCTTCTTATCTTAGTTATTTCTTTTTTCATAAATTCTATACATAGTATGATTCAGAAGTCTAACAACAACATTACGAGGAATTGTGAAAATCTACACACTTTGATTCTAAATCTTTATAAAGGGGAATGTCTAGAAGAGATCTTGACATTTGAGAAGGTCAAAACAAAAATGGTGAAAATAATAGTGGTGAAAATAATAGCTGATCTTACCTTCCTCAAAGGCTATAGAGAAACTTCTTACCTCAAGTATTTTTTCAATACTTTTAGCTTCGTCCCTGATAATGAATGAAGTGTACACTCAAACATTTAACATTTCATAAACTTCATACCGAGTTTATATCTAGAAGTCTAACAATAATAAAATAATTTATTCATTAATATATGAGACATCTCACGTATTATACTGGTGGAGGTAGTATATAGCAATGAGTTAGCATTGACTTCATATTAGTTTTATGTTAACTTAAAAAATGTGTATAAATTTTAATGTTGAACATAACAAATAAAAAAATATATTTTTCAATATCACAAAATTAGTATTTTTATGACTATTGATCAATAAATTGATAGTGTTATTGCAACCTTCACTTCATTTGAGGTTTGAAATTAATTTTGACATGACTATAGATGAGTGTCACTTTCTTATAAGTTACAACTCTATTTATTAAATAATTTTATAACAAATATAAAATAAAAACCATAGGTATGTTCATATTGAATTAGCCCCCTTTCACAACTCCCAAAACACATTGAATGGAAACACTTTACCCATCAATTCTATATAAACCAAGTCATGTGAAATGAATCCATTAACCAAGTCATGTGAAATGAATCCATTGACCTATGAAATAAGACTTTTTTATTTTATTTTTTTATTTTTCCAAATGTGTAGTATGAAATCATTTTTAATTCTTTTGGTAAGTTACCATTGACCTATGAAATAAGACTTTTTTTAATTTTCTTTTCTTATTTTTCCAAATGTGTAGTTATGAAACCATTTTTAATTCTTTTGGTAAGTTAATTGATAGCTACGGGGTTAGAAACCCAATGGATCTGGTGGCAGGCTTGTTCGGGCAACTTGTTGACATTGGTGGGGTAGACTCCCATCCATTTTTTGGCAGAGGTGATTTGGCATACGGTTAAGATTGTTAGGACAATCTCTACGAATGCAAAAGTGATTTGGCATAAGGTTAAGATTGTTAGGACAATCTCTACGAACGCAAAACCTCCACTATACACTAAAACTGCTATTCAAAAAACCAACTACTTATGGAGACATATGATAGAAACGTTGGGCTCCAAAATAAATTTAGGTTTTTTTGAAATGACATATTTTAATTATAGGAACGGGCTAAAACACTTGCACACCCTTTGAGGGGAATGGGAAACCTCAAAGGCAAAGGAAACTCGGTAAGTTTACATAGATTTGAGTAAAATTTCTTTTACTATCTTCGACAATTGTTTTATAGATACCATCTTGAAAACATATATTATAATAAATTCATTCATTAATATAATGGATCTCAGTCACTTGGTTTTTGTAAATTCATTCATTGATTTAGCTTGGATGGTTGTGAGGAATGATTGTTATGCTCCCCACCCCTGTTCAATTCCCATAAATGACATGTTAAACTCATAATGAATATATTGTAATGACTTATAACCTATATGTATTGGAAAGTTGTTTTGATAGAAACACTTATATTACTCATAAAATAAATATACGATTTAAAATAAATTGTCTCTAAAGTTTGTCATTTGTTATTGAAGTATTTAAAAATTTGACATAATTATGTTATTATTTATATGGTAGGAAATCTTATATAGGTTGTAGCGAAAGTTTGTTCAATAAATATTTGATTGGAAGATATTTAAGTGAACTTAGACTCTTTTAAAATGATTTTTGGTTTACTTATATTTTTTAATAATCAAAATATAAATATATGGATTCTTATAACAATAAAACGTGATAAAAATTGTTTAGTAGTTTTAAAATAAATTATAAATTTAGTAGTTTTACAATAAATTATAAATTTTAATAAAATAAATATATGAATTAACATGGTTATTTTTTAGATGAACGTTATGGTTTGTTTCATGTTTAGTGTTCTCATATGTTTTTTTTTTTGGTTTAATTGTTAAGTTTTTGCAATTTTTGCATATCGGGGTACTCAGTCCACTACATGTTTTGGTTTCCACGCTTGTGGTAGAACAGATGGAAAGTCCCCATGTTTGTATATTGATACTTGTCTCTTTTTTTTAAGGTTTAGGAACAATGACACTGTGGTAGCAGAACATATGACGTGCTATAATGTATACATAGACACGTGTGTTTTNTATCAATGAAAAGTATTTAGTAGTTTTAAAATAAAGTATAAATTTTAATAAAACAAATATATGAATTAATATGGTTTATTTTGTTATAAGTTTTTGTTTTAATTTTTCCATTTAAATATGTAAAAATTTGTTAAAAGATATTATATTAGTAGAACCATTTTTTTTTAATTATGTTTATAGGTATAATATATCTCTTATAATTTGGGGTGGAGGATGAAGAGACCTATACCTATATTAATTGAGACATATGATAATTGTATGGTGTAGATGTATTAAAAGGTTATCGTCTTTAATTTTGAATAAAAAATAAATAATAAAATTAATGGCACCTGTGTTTGTCGTGGTTTGTCGTGGTGACTACATTACAATTTATTTAAAAAAAAATAATGACACAAGTTTCTGTTGTGATGGCTGCATTATAATTCGTGGTGGGTGGGACATAGCATGGTAGTTGAGGCGATGCAATGATGTTGGGGGCAATGATAGAACACGATAAACAATGACTTCAATTCTTGAAGGTGGTGAAAGAGGACAACAATTGTGGAGGTTTCCGCCCATTCAATGTCAATTGTTCTCTTCAACTAACTCTCTTTTGTCTATTTAAAGAAAAAAAAAATGCACAGTTAATACTTTCAATCAAGCTAACGAACACTAGAGCAAACATAATCTGTAGGTATATGGTTGTAGTAGACAAGAATTTAGAGGTTAAAGGTATAATTCATAAATTCTTTGAATTATTAGAACTTGTGTTGAAAATTTTTAAGTGTTTCTCTTGTGTGTGTTTGTTTCTCTTTTAATTATCTACATGCATGCTTCCAATTTACTTTGCTTCGAGCTCTATTAAGTTTTAAATTATAATATTCTAGTAGAGTGACACTAAATAGGCCCAATCCTTGTGAGTTTGAAAGTGAGTCTTGCATCCCACACTCATATTAATTTCTTCATTTAACACACTAATTCTCTTCAGCACATTCAACTCTTGAAGTGACTGAAAGGTCATCTTTCTCCTTTGAATATGAATTCCTTTTTCCATCTTTGGGTAGCATTTTGGGAATTTGGTTGTGCTATAAATGTGAAATGGGATTGTCCTTCGTCTCCATTTAGAAATATAATATTATTTCCATCTTGTATTCGGGTTTGCATTTATCTATGTGCTTGCATGTAGAGTCAGAGCTATTTATTTAGACAATGATGATTTTTCTATACCTTGTTATAAGTATCTGTTAGTATGATATTGATTTCAGGTTCTAAGCAAGTTTTCCTCAACTAAATATTATGTTTTGTGTTATGTGTCATACCTTAGTGGAGAAAAAGTTGGAGAGAATGTATTCATCATCTTGATTGTATTATGGAATTTGAAGAATCTAGAAATGGTTGTGTTTGATTGCCCTGCACATTTTTAAATATCTGTCTTGTCATTTTGAAGCCTATGTTAAGGTAAAATAAAAATTGGTGTCCACTACAATATGTAAGTTTTATAGTTTTTAACTCAATAGGAATGTTTTGATCCAACTGAGTAGCAACTTATATTTATTGTATTTTGGATTTTATTAAACACTTAACAAATGAAAACAAATGAATGTGCATTCAGAAATATAGCATTATTTTGAGCTTGCATTTGGGTTTGCATTCATCTACGCATTTACATGTAGAGTCGGAGTTGTTTATTTAGCTAATGATGATTTGCCTATGCCTTGTTATAAGCATCTGTTAGTTATGCCGATATTGATTTTAGGTTATAGGAAAGTTTTCCTCAACTAAATATTATACACACTGTCTTATATGCTAGATGTCAAATGGAAAAAAGTAGAGAGAATGTACTAATCATCTCGATTTTATTACATGGAATTTGAAAAAGCTAGAAATGACTATGTTTGATTGACCTACCCATTTTTTAAAATCTATCTTGTCATTTTGAATTTATTAGTGAAACCCTCCTTGTGCATCCCTTGTTGGATGTTAGATTGGCAAAGGACACATCAATGACCTCAAAAACCCAAAACACATATAACAAATAAATAATATAATAATTTAATCATACAAATTTTTAGGAACGAAATTTCACCAATTGATTTTTTTTTACCATTTAAAAAAAAATGCATTCGCCAATTGATTAAAAATTCACCTACACCTATTTTTTACATAAATATAATTAAATTGATAATATTCACCAAAATATACAAATTTTAATAATAATTTTATTTTTTTAATTTGATATTAGCTTACTTTTTTCAAACATATATATATGATATTATTATACAATATTAAGCTATTCAAAACTTTACACTTTTTTTTTTGTTTGTTAATTTGTGTGGAACCTGTTGGCTACGCGATTAACCCGTGGCTTGAGAAACCGCGACTCAGGGGCATCTAAGCCGTCAAAATCATCCGGGGATCGCACCCAG
>SNQJ01S0023239.1:147557-159183 GCA_010110895.2 Picea sitchensis | reverse complement strand
AAGCTAAACCCAATTGACACCACGATTACCACATGTTACAAATATGCCACCATAATTAGAATTAAGTTGCCTTAAATTGTAGTTAGGAGTTAAGGGCCAAGCCTATTTAATGGGCGTGGATCCCAAGAATTATACACACACATCCCAAGGTGCATGCATCCAAAAGTATGCATGGATTCTGAGGTATGGTATAATATGGACTGCATTGTTTTGCATGCCAAGTTTATGTGTTGCATGAAAAAGCATGTCATAGGGTATATTGTCCACACCTAGGCAAGTTTATACTCATTGAATTCATTTTTCCACAAGGATTATGAATATGAAGTCTATTTGTGATCATAGGTCATTTTTAAAAGTCTTATCTCAAATTTTCATGTATGAGACACATAGTCTCATTATACATGTAAAAAGGGCTTTTTCAGCCCCTATTCATAATTTGGCCAACTTTATACTCAAATTTCTCAGAATTCCGCAAGAATTTCAATGGTAAACTCCTTTTTTGGGATTGAGTAGTGGAATTAAAGAGAGTTCAATAAGTTGGCTTTTTGTAAGCCCTTGTAATGTAATTCGACATTTTGAGATGATGAAGAACAATATTACTATCTAAAGGGACTTTGGAGATGAAGTGAATTATGTTATTCATATATGTAATTAGAGTTCTTTTATTTTTTATTGTGTCATCTCATCATTCTTCAAGTTATTCATCGGTATTAATGAAGTTCATGGACAAATAAGAATATTCACATGTTTTTTTGCAAATAGTCAAGTGATCTTCATTTACAGAATCTGGTTAGATGTTTATGTGTATTTAAGAATCAATTGTAGAGCTAAGGATTTTCGGATCAAGTTGGTATCATAGTTGATTTTGATGTTTATTTGCAAGTGAATGATTACGAGGTCCAAATCTAAGCGAGGTGAAGGAGAACTTGTAAGTTATAATCCTGAAATTGGTTTAAGGGACTTCACTCGAAGAGGAGAAATGGAGCATGAAGATGTTCTTTATAAGGCTGATAAGGAATTTCAAAGGATGTTCCTTGAGATGAAATCCATGGTTAAGGAATTGTGGGAATACCTAGAAAGAAAGAGAGCAACTCCTCATCAAAATGAAGGTGGTCCAGTTGAAACAATGGTAAAAATTGAAGCAGATAAAGGAGGAGGAGAAGGTGAAAAACCTCCAGGGTCTCCTTCATCATCATCATCACCATCATTATCTTATTCTTCTTCCTCTTCTTCCGATGGAAGTAAACATTCTCCTCATAAGAGGAAAAAGCGTTATAAGAAGTCTTCTTGTTCTCATGATTTGCCTTTGTTAAAGCTAGATGTAAATTTTGATTTTCCTACTTATGATGGAGAGTTGAATGCATAAAAGTTGGATAATTGGGTCAAACAGATTGAAGTGTATTGCAGGGTACAAAAAATCACACAAGACACTTCAAGGATACAGTTGGGTACTCTTCGCATGAACGACACAACTTGGATATGGTGGAAGAGTTGGACACATGCTAATCTTATTCAACATGGTTAAATCATTTTTTCATGGATTTAATTTACTGTTGCATTAAGAAAACAATTTTTTCCATTATCTTATATGCAAATATCAATGATTTCTTGGCAACATTTAAGACAAGGAAAATGACAAAATGTTCAAGCTTATACACAAGAATTTAAGAGGAAGGCATTATCTTTGGGAATTCCATTACATACTCCTGAGACTCATCTAAATTATATTGGTGGTATGCACTCATATTTTTTCCATACTATATTGATGTTTAATCCTACTAATATCGATGAAGTATCGGTACAAGCTACACATCTTGAATCAAGCAAAGGAAAACATGTTTAGGATGTGTTAGAGGAGCCACATGAATTCGAGGAGCAATCGAAGGGAAAAGGGAAGAGTAAGAAGACAACTACAATGAAGAAGGATGGAGAGAAAAAACCTACATGTTCTCACTGCGAGAAGAAAGGGCATGATGAGAGTCATTGTTGGAAGTTGCATCCATAACTGAAGCCCAAGTGGGCTCAGCCTAGGAAGGATAAAAAGAAGACCACGACCGTAGTTCAAGATCTTGGATTAGATTATGAGTATGAAACCAAATTTGCAGCTATGGGCATCAAAGATAAATATTCTTTTGCAAGTTTTAGTTCCCGTACTTCTTCTGCAAAATCTAAAGCAATCCCTGATGGAAGGAAAAGAAAAGACATGTTTCAATTACAAGTTATCTCAAAGAACACTAAGATTTATACACTTGTTGATAGTGGATCACAAGTGAATCTTATTTCAGAGAAAGTTGTTCAAATTTTTTGATTGGAAACTAGGCCTCATCCGAGATGATATCCTTTGGGTTGGATTTATGATAATGCTCAAGTACAGGTAACTAAGAAATGCAAGTTACAGTTCATGGTCACATCCAATTTCATTGATGAGGTAGAGTTAGACATGGTTCCACTTAACATTTGCGGGATGGTTTTGGGAAGTCCGTACTTGTATGATAGGAAAACCATTTTATACAGGGAACATAACACATATCATATTTTTAAGGATGGGATTGAGTTTTCTGTGAGAGCTCATCGAATGAAGACCAATTTCACAGCTGTCACTGCAGGGCACATGCTAGTTAATTCTAGTATCTAGGATCTAGATTTATAGCCTACGGTTGAAAGCAGAACATGTCCTTTGGTTGATGTTGTTCCTATTAAGAAGGACAAATATGTTGATTGTACATTCTCTTTCGCATCTGTATATTCAATTTTGTTGATCAGTTTATTACTAATCAATGGGATATGGTTGGCTACTGCAACAATGAATGGCAGAGTTTGTGAATTTCAGGGAATGGTTAACTTAGTCAACAATATTGTTTCATTCTTCGTTATGGTTGTGATGAGTCAGGTGCTCGTTATACAAGCATGATGGATGGATGATACTGGACAAGTGGGGTGGAAGAATTCTCACTTTATTACTGAATAATCCATACTTTTGGAGGTCCAACAGTCCTCTAGTGGGGATGTGTGATCCAAGAGGATCTAAGGAATGCTCATAGAGGTACAGGACGATCTGAAATGCTCCCAAAGGTCCCAGGGGGTCTAGAAAATATCAAAATTTGACCATCTCAAATGATTGGGAAAATGAAATCATTGTGGAGAGCTCGTCGTTAGCTTTCCAATGGTGCAAACAGAAAGTGAAAAAGAGCTCGTATTTAGGAGAGGAACAAATTGATTAACATATTGAATACAATAAACACATAGATATGAATAACAACACAAATATCCAGTGAAGAATATATTCTATTGAATAAATGAAATAGGCTGGAACTGTAAAACTGCAGAACTAAAACACTTGCTCGAATGGTGGTAGCTATCTTTGAGAAGAGATGTGGCTACTACGCACATCCGTCTGAGAAGAATAATTACAATGAGGCTCCATAGGCCTTTTTGATATTACTCATGAATTCCAAAACCCTAGACATCCAAAAACCTAATCCTAGGAGGTGAAACACCAAAAGTTATGTGGGCCCTTATGGGTAAGTTGGTACCTCAACTTCACGGGGTCGTAACTTTTTCATATGACCTCCATTTTAGGTGCATGATATCCCATTGGAATGGTCTTTCAGATAGATACACATTACGTTGTCAAACTTTGACTCCTTCTACAGTTTGATTGTGGCGAGCAAAAAAAACAATGTTTAGGGCCCCAAAACGACCCTGGAAGTACAACAAGATGTGCTAACACGAAAACATACAAAATAAGCCAGTTGGATTAGATGGGAGGCCATCAGTATCCACCTGGAAGATGTGTAGGGCTTCAGAAAACCCAAAAAGTGTAGAACCAACCATTACAAATAAGTACAAAAGAACGTGTTGAACTAAAAAAAATCAAAAGGAGCCAGTTGGAATAGGTGGGTGGCCACCAATATCCAACTGGATCAATACTCCCCCCTTAGGAAGCAATGGTCTCCATTGCATTGATTTCCCCCATCAGATGAGGAAACTTCTGCTGAATTTGGCCTCGGGTAAGCTACTTTCCTTGGTGTAGGAGTTTCCCTTCCTTGACAACCCGATAAAGCTGGAGCCTTTGCTGGCGAGTACCCTTGACCTATGTGTCCACTATATAATCAATGGATGCTTGTTACATGTAGTCAGGGTTGACCTCTATTGGTGCTAGTTGTTCTGCGATCTCTCAGGTTTCCAATAATGGTGGGAAATATGGAAGAAGGAGGTCCACATTGAACACTAGGTGCAAGCCAAGGAAGGATGGAGTGTTGAGCTCAAAAGCATTGCTACCCACAACCTTGGTGATAATGTAAGGTCCATATCAAAGTGGGTGGAGCTTCTGATGGGGCCATGCAAGACGCTCCTTCTGCAAATGTAATGATAATTTATCTCCAACCTGAAACTAGTGTGGTACCTTGTGTTGATCATGGCATTGCTTGTGCTTAGCATTGGCGAATGTGCTGAATCTGCTCAATGAATTTGGTGGCTTTGTTGGTCTCATATTGAACATGGGAAGAGTTTGTCGGTTTGGTGGAAAGAGGTAGTGCAACATTAATGGGACCTAAGGGTTGGAATCCTAGACCCACCTGAAATGGGATATGGTTGGTGGAGCTATGGAGACCTCTGTTCTAATTGTGTTGAACATAGGGGAGACTCTCATCCCATGTACGTGGATGCTTAGAGTTTTGCATGCGCAGGATGTGCAAAATCATCTGATTGACGACCTTTGTTTAGCCATCTGTTTGGGGGTGGAAAGAAATGGATTTAGTGAGCTTGGTGTCCAACAGTGACAAAGACTCGACCAAAATGTGTTGAGGAACTTGTTGTCTCGGTCAGATATGATGGTCTGTGGTATCCCAAAATGGACCCACACTCGTTCAAAGAAGAGCTTAGCAGAATCTGCCACTGTGATATTCTTCTTGCAGTCTGTGAGGATGACCATCTTCGAAAACCAATCAATGACCACAAATACACAATCATTGCCTTGCTTGGTGGATGGAAGGCCAGATAGGTAATCCATTGAGATGGATTCCCAAGGCTTTTCAAGAGTAGGAAGAGGGGTGTATAAGCCTTGCCTCTTGATGACTGGCTTGGAAATGGCATAGAAAGTGAAATATCTGATATACTTTTTGATTTCCTGTCAAAGTTTTGGCCAATAAACGTGTTTCTGAAGAACGACCACATTTTTCTCCACGCCAAAATGTCCCTCCATTCGACTGTAGTGGGCTTCCCAAATCATCTTTGGACGATCGCTTGTAGGAACATAGAGATGGACCAGATGGAATAATAGTATGTCTTGAATGTGAAAATCGGTGACAATCATGCATATACCCAAGAGCTGATAGGTGGTGGCGAAGTCTGGATCTTGCTGATAAAGTTGGGGCCACTAAGATGCCTCATTTCCACAGGAATGGCACACAGTGGTGAGTGAATCTATGGGAGGTCGACTGAGGCAGTCAATGACACGATTTGAAATCCATATCTTATACTTGATGTTAAGATGTAACTGCTCCAGGGAGGTGGACCACTTCTTATGGTGGTTGTTCTTCAATTTCCCTTGTGTTTGTATGAACTACAAAGGCTTGTGATCAGTGTGGATGATCATCTCCTTTCCTAGAATGTAATGTTTCCATTGACGATAGGCTTGTATAATGGAATACATTTTCTTGTCACAGGTGGGGTATTTCTGGACAACATTTGAGAGTGTCTCACTATAGTATTCCATCAGATGACCATGCTAAGTGAGAACTGCACCTACAACATAGTCAAATGCATCAGTCTCAATCTTGAACGGTTTTTGCAGATCGGACAAGGAGAGTGTTGCGCCTCTTTTGTCACCTAAATGAGCAAAACATAGGTGCTTACAAGCTTAGTTGGGTTAGCTAAGCAAGACAACAGTAAAGGAAAGGGTTAGAGAAAGAAACATAAAAGACTAAGCTAAGAATTAAACTAGAAAAGAAAAGAACAACTAAAATATTGAGCATAAGGACATAAGAACAAGAAACAAACAAGACTCATGTCACCAATGGCAAGGATTATATTAGTGAAAAGAAAATACCAAGAAGAAAGAGGACTTTGGGTCCCTTCTTCCTCCAAGGGAGGGCTCTTGGACCCCCACAACTAAGCTCTTCTTACAAATTTGAAACTTGAAAGAAATTGTGAAAGAATCCCAAGCTAATCCACTCAAGAGGTGAGATGGATTGCCCCAATGTAATGGTGCTAGTATGCTCTTGATGAGAAAAGAGGATTCCCCAAGAGAATAGCARCAGCATAACCTTGCAAATGAATTCCTTAAAAATGTAGTGCACCCATGGCCTTGTTTTATAGCACCACTTTGAGGTATTGTGCAACCAGCTTTAAGTGTGAAAAGGGGTTGTTTAGGGCATTTTTAGGTCTTTGACCARCCACCCAGTCGGATCCAGGCGAGATTTGGGTGTCAAATCAACTTGGAAGCTGAACCAGAAGTGGGTGGGAGGCYGACCAATCTCATAAATGYGTTGTTCTCAGGTGTGCGCARCTTTTAGCGACCACAATCATGCATCATGCGCTTTATGTTCATTTCTRGTTCGCGCATGTGTGCGCGYGTGCCTTGTGTAGTCATAGCGCACCTTAATTTTATCACTGGTTGTATAGTTTTTGGACCTTTTGGAAATGATTTTTGGTAATTTTGGTCCATGGGTGACCTCATAAATGTTTGAAGATACTAGATTCCTGTAACCATTTGCGGATGAAATTTCAGTGATAACAGATGCCCCCTGATGGATGAGGTTAGGAGCATATGTATAGCCAAAATTCATCAATGTTTCTTCTACTGAGAGCGCCATTGTAAGAAAGAGAGATAGTGAGAGTATCAAGAGTGACCCATTGGAGGGAGAAGGGAACCTGTAGGACCCAACCTTCCATAAGGTGTGTAAAATAAATTGTGTACAAACGAGGTGGGCATGCCCCATGCTCGTGTCATGTAACTCAAAAAAGAAGGGTTTGTACAGTAACTAAAACTGTGTGTTGATGTAGATCATTGCAGCGCCCTCAGGGCCGGTTCTGATAAAGGTAGAGGACAAGTCTAATGAGGAACATACTTTGAATAGTAGGTAAGGATACCTGTAAGAAGTATCATGGATGTTGTGGGCATTGATAGCCCAACCAAGTTCATAGGTCTTCGGCGAATATAGGAAACAACTGCAATAGTCACAAAGTAAGACCCACCGTAACATGAGAAAGTGTTGAAGTCGAATGTTATGGGGGTCAATGACAACAAGGAGCAATTACGGTTCTCCCTATGCCGTCCGAGACCTCTCATTGGAAAGGTAATGAGAGTCAAGATACTGTCACCCTTCTGGAAACTGTGTTGATGTCAACAAAAGGGGGACGCGACTCCAAGAAGCAAAGGGCTTCGAGAAATCTACTAAGTGAGGTTAGGAACTGAGGAGGTACATGAACAAAGTCAAGATATGTGGAGACTCAATACTTCCCTTGGTTGGGGATATATGCGAAGGATAAGTGACCACAACCATTCAACTAGGTTGAGTGTCAGGGGGACAACATGACGGGGGATAAGCTGTGCCAGAGGCGGGACAAAGTGAACAAACTTAGAGAGAAGAGGTAGATGGCCTGTGGGATACTCGAAGTATATGGACGATGTCAACGGGAGTAGATGATAAGGAGTGCCACAACCAAGGGCGACATGGGTTGCGTTTGCCAAAAAAGGGAAGAAGGTCGCCAAAGGTGGCGACAAAAAGATATGTAAATGCTGGAAACAAAGGCTTTTTACAAGTACCAAATGAATAAAGAATAATTTTGGATGAGTGTAAAAATACAAAAATGGGTGCCCCAATGCAATATGGTTGGGCCGGTTAGGGTGCAATGTGCTTGGAGAACTGGTGGAGGTTGCGGGCCCCATGGGTGGGTTTCTGTATGAGGTAGATGAAATGGAGGGAAATTTGTAGATGGGCAAACTGATTGTGGATGAAATGGAGGGTTAATGATACTACAGAGGTGCAATCAAAATAGAACCTTGAAGAGATAACTTGGGAGTCCATTGGGAAATCTAGAAAAATGAGGAGAAGGGGTATGTGGCTGATTCACGACAGGATGTAAGACTATCAGGACTCCCATCCGTAAAGGGTTTGAAAAACAACATGAGTGTCAAAGTGCCAAGGGGTGCTATGAATGGGACAACTCATGTGGGGGAGAGTGCTACCGGGTGACAGTACCCAAAATGCAAATGGAGGAGGCGGTACTGCAGAGCCGGATATAGGGACCCTAAAGGCAAATTTCAGAGGGTGTGACTGGAGATGCAATTGATATTCAGAGGGAATGAGTACATGCCAGTGTTGATTATATACCTAAAGGGGTTGCACTGATGTATGATGACCAAGTACCTGCACACATGAAAACCAAATACCCGACGTGAACAATATATGGAAAAAAAATCAAACATACAAGCATTTATTTGATAATTTTGAACATGAGCATGCGTACCTGGACGGGGTATGAAAAAATGGTGCCTCGAGGGCTAGGGATAAGAAATGGTCTGGGGACTGTCTTGATGTAGATGATGAGATGCTAATCCCATGGGTGAAGATGGATTGGAAAATGGACACCCAGAGCTCCCGGAATGGGGTTTGGATGTTTGGCGAAAAGGGCTATATATAGTTGTAGGGCCCACATTGCCACCTCATTTGTACCTGCTGTCAGAGTGATTGGACGAGAGATATTCAGAGGAGATTTGGAGATTATGGGAGAACGAGGCAGCCGATTCAGGACCAATGAGCTTCAGGTTAGTATTCTTATCATCCTGCATAGAAGTAGGTTTTCAATTTATGGGCAGGGCCTGTACGGAGGGCCGTACAGGGGTTTTTATGGGTGTGGGCCCCCAAATGCATGGGCAATATAGAGATATGCGTGCACGGGTGCACGCCTGTTATCTGAATGTCCGCGCATGGGTGCACCCGTAGGGGAGAAAAAGGTGCTCATGGTATGCGTGCCTGTTGGCTACACAGTTGCGCATGGGGCACGATTGTGTAGTGGACAGACACACTATGATGYGCGCMTRTGTTCGTGACAGGGGCGCATGGAGGTACCTCTGTATGGMAGAYAGGCGCGCACTCATGCACTCCTGTGGGATGAAGAAGYGCTCATATGTGCGCACCTGTGGGGTGAACAGGCGCGCATATGTGCACGCCTGTGGGTTAAATAATTGTGCCTTGGGGGCAAGGCTGATGGGTGCAAAATTCATCTTTTTTGGAGATTTTACTGTGTTTATGTTCGAGATGGATGATCTAGGATTGTATTTATGTGGTTGCAGGCGATCATTTGTACGATGTCGTTCCATTGGCGAGAGCGAGACTGGTCACAATTGAGGGATGTCGTGGCTATTGAGAAGCCGACGGTTCATGCCACTTTGGCAGCCTATGGGCTGCTGAAGTTCTTCGAGTACCTGTTGATACGGGCTCAGGAGTATCTTCTGTAGTTTTTGATCCAGATGTGGAGTCCGGATCTGCATTGTTTTATGGTGCGGGGAGAGCAGCTAGCCTTCACTGCAGTGGAGGATGTGTATTTTCTGACTGGTCTTCCTTTTCAGGGGGTGCCCCTACCGACGGAGCTCGTGTTACTTGGGGACAGGCAGTTGGCTACCTTAGGCCGGAGGTACTGTTCTAGAGAGAACTTTATGTTAGGCTTCATAGTGAGTATCGGGGCTATGGATGCTTTAGTTCATTGTTGTGTAGCAACGATGATTGTGAGGGTATATGGGTCCCTCCCGACTCAGCGGATCAGTGGTGGTCAGTTGAGGATTGTGGGGAGGGCACTGGAAGGAGAGTATTTTTCCTGGGGCTTGATGTTGCATGCCTAGATGGTAGGGAAGCTGGACAGGTGTCAGACTACAAACTCAAGGGATTTTTCCTTTGGGTCCATCTTGGTGGCCTAGTTTTTGGAGAGGGTGTTGATGTTACGCCCTAGAGTTTTATTGGGCCCACTTGGTGCGCGAGAGCTAGGACTGATGCGGTGGTCGACGATTTTGGTTCGCCACTGTGGTGGTGAGGGTGGCCATTTTTTCATGGCCGAGGCAGCACAGGTGTGGCGGTAAATGTCGCAGATCATACTACGGTATCCATATTGTGGAGTGGATTTCCCCGGTGATCCGGATATGGTGTTACCTCCAGGGGAGGTGTTCAACCACCGAGGTATGTTTGTGATTTTGATATATTTTATTTTTGAGATAGTATGACATGTGTATTTTGTATAGATGTTGATACTATCATTTGGCTGTTTGTATGTGTAGATGTGGGACCTCACGGGCGTGAGGTTGAGATGGTGAGAGCAGCAGATTGTCAGGAGCCGGTGATACTGCTGCGGGGAGAGCCGCGGGTAGGAGAGAGATTTCGGCGCGAGGACGTTGAGGTGAGACCAACCAGTGATGAGAGAGCGACTAGGAGATGTCGTTTTGATGACCCTGGTGTCGGGCCATCGCATGCTCCTCCAATGGAGGCCAGGGTAGATTTTGAGGATATTCACCGTCGCTTGGAGGCGGTGCTACAGGGAATGCCTGAGGGCATGTGGTCGCGCATCCAGGACGAGGGCGTCCTGGAGCAGTGTGTGGGAGTTTCGCTGATGTGGCAGACTGTTGTTTAGTGAGTAACAATAGCAGGTGTTGTGATGACTAGGCAGTTAGCTCCAGGTCCGGAGGGACCGATAATGGGTGGGGTACCACCATCTGAGGGAGGGGCAGGAGGTGGTGCTCTAGAGGCACCTTGAGTGTTTCTCTGTGTATTTTTTGTATATTGTATATAGGCCGGTGAGCCCATTTTGGTGTAGTGACACCAATTTTGTACCGAGGTGGTTTACTAGCCTGCGGATTTTGCATATGTTGTATTCTATGTGTATGTAAACATTTTGATGGCACTGGTGACCGATTTATATATATATATATATGGATATACATTTTGGGGTCTTTGTGATGTTTACATGTGTGTTTATTAATGTTATTTATGATGTCTAATCTTATTATGTTGTGACAGACTCTTGATGGTTTATGTATGTATAAAGGTATCTTGATGTGATATATGCCAATCTAATATAATGTTAGCTAAGTTATCTGTGATTTGATTAAATTGTCTTGGAATATGTGTAAATGTAATGAAATCAAAATGTCGAGATAAGAGTCTAACTTGCAGGTATTTGCAAAAAAGGCAAGGATCACGTACACGATACACATTGTTGAGCTGGAGGACGACTAGTTGGGAGTCAAGTAAGACGCTAGGTGATGAATACGATGATGGCTGGCATCAACGAGGAGGCCAACGACGATAGTGTACTCAACTTGGTTGTTGGTTGCTGAACCCAAACATATGCTGCTAGAGTGGAGCAGTTCATGTGAGGGGGTATAGAGGGCCCAAGCTACCGAAGCGAGATTTTGTGTCCAACAGTTGGCACCGTCGGCGTAACCGATGTGGTAGGCTGATGGAGGAAGAATCTGTCAATAACACAAATGATAGTTTAGACGTGAGGTATGGAAAAAAGATTAAAAACACTATAAAAGAAATAACCTAATGTAGAATGGCTACGCTTAGGCGTAAAATTTCTTTAAGTATAGCCTGTTGACGGGTTCTTTGAGAGAGAGGCCCTCAGGAGAAGC
>SNQJ01S0023239.1:113641-139446 GCA_010110895.2 Picea sitchensis | reverse complement strand
CTAGCATGTGGACATGTGGGTCCTTTACTATTCCTTTAACTCCCTATTGTGATTTAATCTAAGAAAGCTTTGAAACTATCCTAGACTGTGATCATGTGGGCATGTATGGGCCCATTACAAAAACCCTTAAACCTCCCTAGTGATTTAATCTAAGAAAGTAAATTTCAACACTATCCTATCTTTGTAGCATGTGGGCATGTATGAGCCCGTTACAATCTTAAGATGTGTTTGAAAAATAAACTAAGAGGAGTCCCAAGGGGACTGTTTTCCTCTCCTAAAGGTTTTAATCTTTTTAAAGGAGATGAAATTGTCCTACAACCTTTTTCTGATTCTCAAGGTCGCTTTGAAGCACGAGAGAAGAACATACTAAATTATTGTTATCCAACTTCTGGTCCCAATGCAAGCTTTATGTGATTATAAATGATTCCAACTTATATTCTTAGTCAAAATAAGCCATCCATGTGGCAAAATGAAAACAAAAGAGGAAATAATGATTTTAAACCCCTTAAGTGCCTATGTGTTTTGGCTAATCCCTTTATATGGAGAGGGAACTAAGTGTGGTGCAGATTACAACATGCATGAAATCATTTTTAAGAAGGCTAGGGGCCTTCCCCAAATCACAAAAAGGCTTACAATGTGTCTTTTTCTGCACAGGTGCGCGGGTCTCAGAGTAGACAGAGGCACATTGAGCGCCAATGTGCAGACTGAAACAGAATTTTGGGCGCAGGTGCATGAAGGGCGCTGAAAAACACAGTAACTTTGGTGCATGTGCGCACGATGCACGACTGTGGGCAAATAAACCCGCGCACACCTGTCACACAGCCGTGAAGAAAATTCTGAATGGAATTCTCTCAATTCAACTTTGAATTGGATGTTTTGCAGGTCGTCTTGGACCGGTTTAGGTACCTGCAGGTTAAATAAACCAAAGGAAGAGCTAGAAAAACCCAAATGGGGTAGGAAATTGATACCTTTCCCTAGTGGAGTCGCCAATCTGTTGCGCCTCTTTTGTCAGCTAAATGAGCAAAACAGAGGTGCTTACAAGCTTAGTTGGGTTAGCTAAGAAAGACAACAATAAAGGAAAGGGTTAGAGAAAGAAACATAAAAGACTAAGCTAAGAATTAAACTAGAAAAGAAAAGAACAACTAAACTATTGAGCATAAGGACATAAGAACAAGAAACAAACAAGACTCATGTCACCAATGGAAAGGATTATATTAGTGAAAAGAAAACACCAAGAAGAAAGAGGACTTTGGGTCCCTTCTTCCTCCAAGGGAGGGCTCTTGGACCCCCACAAATAAGCTCTGCTTATAACTTTGAAACTTGAAATAAATGGTGAAAGAATCCCAAGCTAGTATGCTCTTGATGAGAAAAGAGGATTCCCCAAGAGAATAACAACAACATAACCTTGCAAATGAATTCGTTAAAAATGTAGTGCACCCATGGCCTTGTTTTATAGCACCACTTTGAGGTATTGTGCAACCAACTTTAAGTGTGAAAAGGGGTTGTTTAGGGCATTTTTAGGTCTTTGACTAGCCACCTAGTCAGATCCAACCAAGATTTGGATGTCAAATCAACTTGGAAGCTGAACCAAGAGTGGGTGGGAGGCCGACCAATCTCATAAATGCGTCGTTCTCAGGTGTGCACGGATTTTAGCGACCACAGTCACACATCGTACGCATGTGCGCTTTACGTGCGTTACTGGTTCGTGCATGTACACACACGTGCACCCTGTGTAGTCATAGCACACCTTAATTTTATCACTGGTTGTATAGTTTTTGGACCTTTTGGAAATGCTTTTTGGTAATTTTGGTCCATGGGTGACCTCATAACTATTTGAAGATGTTGGATTCCTGTAACCATTTGCGGACGAAATTTCAGTGATAACAGAGAGAACTAGAGTTGAGCACAAATGATGCTTCAGATCATTGAGTGATCGTTGTTGTTCCTTCCCCCACATGAAAGTTTCCCTGCCAATAGCCTTGGTCACCTGGTTGAGGGCCCATGCAATATGGGAGAATACCAACATGAACCGTCGATAGATGTTGGCTAGTCCCAAGAAGCTTCGAAGCTCGATTAGTGTGGTCGGGGCTGGCCAGTCACATATGACTTGGTCTTAGCTGGATCAACATGTACCCAATTCTCATCAACAATGTAGCCCAAGTATTGGACCATGTTCATTCCAAAGGAGCATTTTTCCAAGTTGGCATATATCTTGTGTTGTCTCAGAGTGCTCAAAATATGTTGAATATGTTGCATGTGCTCCTCCCAATTTCTGTTGAAGATGAGGATGTCATCCAAATATACCACCACAAAAGAGTTGGTGAAGAGTCTCAGTACATCATCCATAAACCTCATGAAAGTGGATGGTGCATTTGTTAAGCTAAAGGGAATGACCAGCCATTCGAAGAGTCCTTTATATTTGAAGGATATCTTCCATACATAAGTTGGTTTGATGAGAACCTGGTGGTAGCCAAACTTTAGGTCAATTTTGATGAAGAACTTTTCCCCCTTGAGTTGGTCAAGAAGGTCATCGATCCTGGGAATTGGGTACCAGTTCCTAACTATGATTTTGTTTAAGGATTTGTAATCAATGCATAGTCGCCAAGTCCCATACTTCTTATGCACTAGTACAATCGAGCTTCCACAAGGAGATGAGTTGGGTTTGATGTGCCCCTTTTGAAGAAACTCTTGTATATGACGCCTGATTTCGTCATTTTCCATCAGTGAGAGACGATAGACTAGTCCATTAGGTAGAGGTGCACCGAGGTTCAGATCAATTGGATGCTTGACTTGGTAGTGCATCGGTACCCCAATGGGTGAGGAGAAGATGTGTCTGTACTCTTCCACGATCCTATCCACTTGCTTATGCTGCAAAGAGAGGATTTTTGTAGAGGCCATGGATGTGGTGACGACCTTCTTCTTACTTTGAGCACAAATAAAAAAGAGGATGAATTTCCCGGTCTATGAAATGACCTTAGTGCATTGCTTAACAAAGATTAAAAAAATAGCGGTAGGTGGTGCTACCTCTGGTATCCTATACAATTGTCTACCCAAAATAATAATAACACTGCGGGGTCTAGACTCATACACAACATGACGCTTCCACAAATATGGTTTTCCTAAAAGAACATCAAAAACTTCAAGGGGAGAAATATCACACAATACCTCATATTTGAAAGGCTTGATGTCGTAGGGTAGACGAAACTGTTGGCTAACACATAGATCTCTTCCTTGGTGAAACCAATCGACGGTGTAGGGATGTGGGTGTGGTGTTGTCAATAGGTCCAGTCGCTTGACGAACTCTTCTAAAATAAGGTTCTTCTGACTTCCGCTATCGACAATGAAATGAAGTGAAACCACCTTTATCCACATCTGCGAGTGAAAGAGGTGTTCCCCTTCCTCTAGTTCTTATGGTTTTCTTGGCCGAACTTTGGTGGTAGAGACAGTAGCACTGGGTTCAACATCGATAATCCACTTTCCTCCTTCATGATTTTATTTGGAATCAGAATCGACCTCTGAATCAGAAGCCTTAATCTCGACCATGAGTGACTGCTTGGAGCGACATTCTTCAGTGTTGTGCCAAGGGATTTTATGGTACTCACACCATTTTCCCATGTTCTTCTTCATCTTCTCATTGCCCCTCTTGTGTTGCAGCCTAGATTGGTTGTCCTAAGAGTGGGAATATTTTCTCTGTCCCTTTCTGTGTTGGTTGGGGCTGCATTTTCCTTGTTTCGACTGTGAGGAGTTTGCAGATCCAAACTCCTGCCTCTTCTGTTTAAATTTCTACTCGATCTTAACAACGTATCTATAAGTCGTTCCTAATGAGAAGATGTACAATAAATCCATTTATGTTTGAATGTATCTATGAAAACAACTGCAGTATTTAAGAGATGTCACTCAGAGTCTTTGATACCCAATTTGGTGCGCAGGGTATGGAAAATATTGGTGAAATATTGTATTGTCAAGTCCCTTTCTTGACGCAGGGTGGTCCATCTGGTGTACTGGTCCTTGTAGCTTCCAACATGGTAGTATTGTTCTTTAATGGCATCCCAGAAGGAATCCCATGTAGGGGAAACCAAAAATATTGTAGATTCCTCTATGGCCCTTTTCTCAAAGTAAGTGTCCCACGAGTCCTTAACATGGGGGACAACCTTTAGGAGTGAAAAATTAATATTTTCCCTATCAAAAAAATTGTGGATCGAAAAATACCCTTTGAGAAGATTCAACCATTTATATACAACATTCACATCTACCTTCAAATAATGGAATATCAAAATTTACCTTTACCTTGAAGGGGTTTGCATGGCTGCTTGATGAATATGCTTCTCCTGTGGGTAGCAGTCGAAGGATCTATGCAAAGTTGTCCATCATTTCGTTCCTTTGTCATGCAAGGGCTTCCTCGAGCAAAATTTTTAAGGATCACATGCTCCATCATATTTATTTTCGTCTCCCATGTGTTGTTGTTGGGCTTGGCGTGATCGATATTGCAACAGCTCGATTGGTTTGAGTCCCAACTTCTTGTACCCAGATCTTGTCGAGGAAATGCACGAAGAAAAATAAATGAAGAGAAGACCGCTCTGATGCCAATGATCCAGATTTAGTAGTGGAACAAACTGGATACAATAAATATAGAGATATGAATAACAACACAGATATCCAGTGAACAATATCTTCTATTGAATTAATGAAATAGGCTAAAACTGTAAAACTACAGAACTAAAACACTTGCTCGAATGGTGGTAGCTATCTCTAAGAAGAGATGTGGCTGCTACATGCATTTGTTTGAGTAGAATAATTACAATGAGGCTCCAAAGGCCTTTTTGATATTACTCATGAATGCCAAAACCCTAGACATCCAAAAACCTAACCCTAGGAGGTGAAACGCCAAAAGTTATGTGGGCCCCTATGGGTAAGTTGGTACCTCAACTTCCTGGGGTCGTAATTTTTTCATACGACCTTCATTTTAGGCACGTGATAGTCTATTGGAAATGTCTTTCAGAGAAATACACATTACGTCATCAAACTCTGACTCTGTTTATAGTTTGACTGTGGAGAGACAAAAAAACAATGTTTAGGGCCCCAAAATGACCCTAAAAGTACAACAAGATGTGCTGACATGAAAACATATAAAATAAGCCAGTTGGATTAGATGAGGGCCACCAGTATCCACCTGGAATATGTGTAGGGCTTCAGACATCCTTGGAAGTGTAGAACCCACCATGACAAAGAAGTACAAAAGAACGTGATGAACTAAAAATAATCAAGAGGAGCCAGTTGGAATAGGTGGGTGGCCACCAATATCTACCTGGATCAGAAAGTTTGGTCAAAACAACGAAAAATTCAAAGTAGGGTGCCACATGGAACCACCAGAGGGTGACACGTGGCATGTTGATGTGGCACAGGTGACCATACATGCTAAGGTGACATGAAGGCAACCAACTGGGTCTTGACATGTGGCACACAAGTGGACCAGTTTGGTATTGGCACGTGGAAAGGTAAGCCAATGAGAGTTTTCCACGTGGCTGCCTCCCATTGGTTAATATATGTTAAAAATTTTGGGATTTAACAAGGATTGAACCCGCAACCTCCCAAAGCTCTAACACAAGCCCCATTACCATCATGCCACCACATGTTCCTTAACATACATATGGCTTGAATTATATTTGTAGTTATGTAAAGTTTTAAATGGAGGAAAAAAGGGTTGAGAGCCTAAGCCCCCAACTCTTAGATCTTGGGTTATATACCACACATGTGATCAACCATATACCAATGCGGGGGGGGGAGGTTATTAAACCTTGTTTATAATGTAACCATATGATATATGGTTATACTATTATAATGATATATAACATATGGTTATAACATATATAACCACATATAACAATCAACCTACGAATATTCAACGGATGAGAAGATCGCGGGAAATAGAACCCACGACCTCCGCCAAACTTAGCCACGATTCTAACCATTACACCACGGTTACCACATGTTACAAATATGCTACCATAATTAGAATTAATTTGAGTAAAGGGTCAAGCCTATTTAATGGGCACAGATCCGAATAATTGTACACACACATCCCAAGGTGCACGCATCCAAAATTATGCATGGATTTTGAGGTACAATACGGTACACATTGCATTGTTTTGTGTGCCAAGTTTGCGTGTTGCATGGAAAAATGTACCATAGGGTATATTTTCCACACCTAGGAAATTTTATACTCGTTGGATTCATTTTTCCGCAAGGATTATAAATATGAAGTATGTTTTGTGATCATAGGTCATTTGTAAAAGTATTATCTCATTTTTTCATGTATGAGACTGATCTAGGTGGATATTGGTGGCCACCCACCTGTTCTAACTGGCTCCTCTTGTCAATTGTTAGTGCAACATGTTCTTCTGTACTTCTTTGTAATTGTAGGTTCTACACTTCTGGGATTGTATGAAGACCTACACATCTTCCAGGTGGATAATGGTGGCTTTCCACCCAAGCCAACTAGATTACTTTGTATGTTTTCATGTCAACACATCTTTCTCTACTTCCAAGGCGATTTTGGGGCCCTAAACAATGTTTTTTTGGATCACCACAGTCAAAATGAAAATGGATTCAGAGTTTGACGGCGTAATGCGTAGTTCTCGAAAATACCTTTCCAACAGGCTATCATGTGCCTAAACCAAAGATCGTTTGCAAAAGTTACGACCCCGAGAAATTAATGTACTAACTTACCCAAATGAGGCCCACATGACTTTTGGCGTTTCATCTCCTAGGGTTATATTTTTGGATGTCTAGGGTTTCGACATTCCTGTTTATCATAAAAAGACCTTCAAAGCCTCATTGTAATCATCTTTTGGCGAATGAGCATAGTTGTCACATCTCTTCTCAGAGATAAAGATGCCACCATTCTAGCGAGTCTTTCAATCTTTATTTTTACAGTCTCTTTACAATTCTTTCATTAACAGAAATCAAGTATTGTTGTATTTCTTTGTTTCTAGCAATTTTCATGAGTATTTCATTGTAATTTCTATTCTTTCATTTTGTTCCAAAAATAAATCTGGATCAGTGGTATCAGAGCAGGCTTCTCTTGATCATTTTTCAGTGCATGTCCCAGACGAGGTCCGAGTATAGCCACTTGGGTCTCGAGTTTGTCTCTCTTGAGGAAAATCACTCTCGCATGCCCAAGAAACCCTCGATGGTGATAGAAAATAAATATGATGAAGTATAAGATTCTATTAACCCATTGCTTGAGCAAGCTCTCGTGCGACAAAGGGACGAAATGATGGAGAATTTTGAACACAATCTTCAATGCCTACCGATAGCAACAATCGCATCCTCATCAAGCAACCATTTTGGAGGAACCTCTCCCTTAAAGGTACAAGTTAATTATGGTATTCCCATATTTGAAGGTTAGATAGATATGGATGCCCTAGAAAAATGGTTAAATCTATTAGAAGGTTATTTCTCTGTTCAAAATTTTTTCGACAGGGAAAAGATCAACTTCTCACTCCTCAAGGCTCTCCCCCATGTCAAACATTGGTGGGAAACCTATTGGGAGAAAATTTCCACAAAGGAATATATAATATATGCAGTCGAGCCCACTTGATGTTTTTTTGTGGATGTGGTCAAAGAACAATACTATCATGTTGATAACTATGAAGACCAATACATGAGATGGACCACACTACAGAAAGAGAAGATCCAAACAATGTCGGAGTTCACAAATACTTTCCATACCTTACACACCAAGCTGGGTATCAAAGACTCCAAGCGACACCTGGTTCTGAAATATTGTGGGGCTCTGCATAGGTACATCCAAACTGAAATGGATTTCCTAAACATCTCATCATTGGGAGCTTCCTATTGATATGTTGTCAAAATTGAGCATAAATTTAGGCACCAGAACAAATGGGAATTTGGGCCTGCAAATTTACAACAACCAAATCAAGGTAAAGACGACCCTAACGAAAAACCTCCAGACAACCAGTCCAAGACGCGGGACAAAAAGGGTAAAATAAAGATGAAGAATGACACTGGGAAGTGGTGTGACTTCCACAAAATCCCTTGGCACAACACCGATGAATGTCGCTCAAAATAGTCATTGGTGACCGAGGTCAAAGACACAGTGTCGAACCCTAATTCAGAATCCAATCCAGAAAATATTGAAACCAAACGGATCATCGACGCAGACCCCACTGCTACTGTCGCGACCAAAATAATTCAGCTAGAAGAATGAGTATATCCTGAAGAGGGGGAGTGCCTCTTTCATTCACAAATGTGGGTGAAGGAGACCCCATTGCATTTCATTTTTGATAACGACATCTAGAAGAACCTCATCTCAACTAAGGTCATCAAACAGTTGGGGTTATTAACAACACCGAAACCAAATCCATACAACATCGGGTGGCTTCACCAGTGATGATATCTTCGTGTCAACCAACAATGTCGCATGTCCTATGGCATCCATCCATTCAAGGATGAGGTAGTGTGTGATATTTCCCCTCTTGATGTCTGTGATGTTGATTTGAGCCAACCATATATGCGGNTTGCATTTCATTTTTGATAACGACATCTAGAAGAACCTCATCTCAACTAAGGTCATCAAACAGTTGGGGTTATTAACAACACCGAAACCAAATCCATACAACATCAGGTGGCTTCACCAGTGATGATATCTTCGTGTCAACCAACAATGTCGCATGTCCTATGGCATCCATCCATTCAAGGATGAGGTAGTGTGTGATATTTCCCCTCTTGATGTCTGTGATGTTGATTTGAGCCAACCATATATGCGGAAATGTCATGATGTCTATGAGTCTCGACCCCATAGTGTCATTATTACTCTGGGAGGTTATCTCTACAAGATACTAGAGGTAGTTCCGACTACGTTTCCACCAAAACAACACCGCAAGGTAATCTCTCATACTGCAAAATTCATTGTCTTCGTAGTCTGTTCAAAGGATGTACATAATACCACTACAACCACTACAGCCTCAACACCTTATATCCAGCAAAAACATATTGTCGAAGAGACAACAAATATTTTTCTCCACCTACAATGGTGCCTACACAATGCCCCATCCAACCCAGAGACAACAAGTTGGTGGAACAGATTCAACCCCTCCAACAATAGGTTTGTGACAGTCTTCCACAAGACAAGAAGCACAACTTCTCCAACATGGCATGCAACTCACCAAACTTCAGATTCAAAAAATCCTTTCCCCTCTTCCCTGGGCACTCAATGCAATGGAGACCATTGCTTCCTAAGGGGGGAGGATTGATCCATGTGGATATTGGTGGCCACCCACCTATTCCAACTGGATCCTCTTGTCATTTGTTAGTGCAACATGTCCTTCTGTACTTCTTTGTAATTGTGGGTTCCACACTTTCGGGGCTGTTGGAAGCCCTACACATCTTCCAGGTGGATACTGGTGGCCTCCCATATAAGTCAACTGACTTATTTTGTATGTTTTCATGTCATCACATCTTGTTGTACTTCCAGGGATGTTTTGGGGCCCTATACTGTGTTTATTTGGCTCGCCACAGTCAAACTGTAGAAATAGTCAGATTTTGAATGCGTAATGCATATTTCTCGAAAATACCTTTCCAACAGGCTATCATGCACCTAAAACAAAGATCATATGCAAAAGTTACGACCTCGGGAAGTTAATGTACTAACTTACCTAAACATGGCCCACATGACTTTTGGCGTTTCATCTCCTAGGTTTAGGTTTTTGGCATTCTTGTTTATCATAAAAATTCCTTCAGAGCCTCATTGTAATCATCTTCTGGCGAATGAGAGTAGCCATCACATCTCTTCTCAAAGATAAAGCTACCACCATTTTAGCGAGTCTCGCACTCTGTATTTTTACAGTCTCTTTACAATTCTTTCATTAATAGAAATCAAGTATTATTGTATTTCTATGTTTCTAGAAATTTTCATGAGTATTTCATTGTAATTTCTATGCTTTCATTTCATTCTGAAAATAAATCCGGATCAGAGACACATAGTCTTATTATAAGTGTAAAAAGGGGTTTTTTGGCCCCTGTTCAGAATTTGGTCGACTTTATACTCAAATTTCTTAGAATTTCACTAGGATTTTAATGGTAAACTCCTTTTCGGGGATTGAGTAGCGGAATTAAAGAGGGTTCAATGAATTGTCTTTTTGTAAGCCCTTGTTGTAATCTAATTCAACATTTTGAGATGGTGAAGAACAATATTACTATCTAAAGAGACTTTGGAGATGAAGTGAATTACGTTATTCATATATGTAATTTGAGTTCTTTTATTTTCTTCTATGTCATCTCATCATTCTTCAAGTTATTCATCAGTATTAATGAAGTTCATGGACAAATGAACATATTCACATGTGTTTTTGCAAATAGTAAAGCAATCTTCATTTACCAAATCTAGTTGGATGTTTATGTGTATTTAATAATCAATTGTACATCTAAGGATTTTCAGATCACTGAACTAATTAAGATTTCCCATGCTTGATTCTTTGCAAGTGAAATCTTTGGACAAGGTTAGGATCGATATAACTATGGCTAGCTACCGAATCAATTAAAATGAATATAGGATGATTGTTAATCTTACGTTCAAATTCAATCATATAAGACTGAAATTCAACTTTCTTATTGTCCAAGGCTAAATAATTCCTTGGCATGTTCCTATCCATGTCCTCCATTGTATCAACCTTCTAAATGTTGTGCAGAGTCTTCCTTTCTCCTCTATGAGGGAAATCTATATGAATGTTATCCCCCTCATATCCCCAACATTTAATGGGTTGTTGTCTTGGTATTTTCCCCAAAGTCTCTAACATCTTAGACTCATTCTATGTTGTTTGTCCCTGGAAATTATTTCCAAGGAAAGGTAGCTTGAATACTTTCCTTCTCTACTCCATATTTCCTTTCTTCATGTCAACCCAAGCTCTATGAAAGGTTGATCCCCCTTTGTGTTGGTCATAAAGGAACTTGGCTCTACTTATTTTTTCCTCCAATTTTCTAGGCTCATCATATTGTATCTTATCATTGTATATTGAAGGTATACCACTCAGGAATATTTGTATCTTGACTTTCTCATCCTTGATGATGTCAACATACCTCAACAATTCCAAAAGAATCCTCTCATACTCATCCATATTCATGCTCCCTGTTGATTTTCTTTCAACCCTACTCAACACCTAGTAGTTGGATCAAAATAAAATCAATTTATATACTAAAAGAACAGTTTATTAATCAACTAAACATGCAGTGGAAGCATAAACAAAGAAACCAAATCAAGCACATATAAACACCAATATTTTTGGGTAAACCCATGGAAAAAACTTGGAGGGAAAACTAGTACAATGATGCTTTTATTAAGGTCAAATCAGTTCTCCCATAACATGGATAATGTCCCATTGAGAGAAGTATACACTACAGACAAACCTAGAAAATCTTGTGCTAATGTACGACCTGTTTTGGCACGTTTATAAAGAAATCTGTAACTTACCCTTCTGTGACCCATGAACATCCACGACTTTCCCTTCTATGACCTATGGATATCCATGACTTTATAAACTATGACCCATGGATATGTACATAAATCCTGTATGGAAAGATCCATATGACTCTACTCTTCCCTGTGCCTTCTATCATCTGAAACCCACTCGTGGATGCTTCTTCTCTCTCTCTCCTTCTTGACATGTATGACCTCTAGATGAAAGTCCTTCTCCACCTATAAAGATATTGAATCATCATCCTTTGTTATCCAAACATCTCATCAATACTTGGATGAAATATCTTCACCCAACCAGTGAGCTCTCCTCACTCTAGTGTAATCAAAAGTCCTTCTTTTCTCCTAGACTCCTCACACTAGCAAAAGTCCTTTGTTATCTACGATCTTGGAATATCACCAAATATCTAGATCTTGGAATCTCACAAAAGATCTTGAACCTTGACATCTCATCAAAGATCCCTTTCTCTTAGCATCTCACCGAGAGCATCCCAATATTGGCATCTCACCAAATATTCTCACCTTGGTCTCTCACCAAGGTCTCTCGACCTTGACCTCTTGGCACAAGTCTCTGACTTTGATCTCCTATAAAAAATGTCTTCCTCCTTCTCCTAGTCTTTCTTTTATAATCACGAGTTATAATATATTTATAATCTTCAAAGTGATCTATGATTGAGATTACTTCTCACACTCACTTAATATTTAGATTACATGTTGCATGCTATGCATGTTCTTTAAATAACTCAATTCACTAATAAATACAATTTTAATTTAATTAATTTATTTTAACTAAAGTAAAATTAAGACTAGAAGATTCTTTGATGAATTCCACATGTTAGACACATGCCAATGTGGAATTACCTGTCCGATGCTAACAAAAACATCAACACTCCCAAGATTGAGTTCAAAGAACTCCTTCATCTTCCTGTCATAATATTGCTTGACCTTCCTGAATTGGTCCCATCACATTGATGATTTTCCTTTTAAATGGTAAATTGCAATTCTGGATTTTGCATCTGATGAATAATTATGCAGTTGGAAATAATTCATCATGCTCAACAACCATGCCTCTGCATATTCATCCTTCTTGTGCTCACCATCAAAAGTAGGAGGTTTTATCTTTCTTAGCTCCCCTTGTAGTTCATCCACTCCACTCCTCCTCTTATTATGTGTGATAGGAGATAGAATTGGACTACTCCCTTCTCTTGCAATTGAGTGTCTTGGTGAGAGAGGTTGACAATTACCAACACTGTTATATTCTTCTCTCCTATAATGAAACTTGTGATCCTCTTCCTTCCTTGAATCTAGTCCCCTTATCCATGTTTTTGTGAAAACTATCCAAGCTATGAAAAAAATCATATTGATGTTGTTCTATTTTTCTTGAGCTCTCATAAGATTCTCATTATCATCTTTGTAGCTCATCACATCCCTTTGCAGACTTTTTATTCTCTCCACCAAATCAATACTTTCTACTCTGCCTTCTGTGTACCTAATGGATTCAGTATTAACATGTCCCAAGCTAACATTCATCTCCTTGACTTCATCCTCATTAGTATCCTCTATCTCATTGATATTCATACCTATTTTTGTTGCTTGTAACTTTAAGTCTACACAATGTGTAACCAACAGAGAAATTTGTTATTTTAGACATAGAAACAAATTTGAAAAATTCACACCTTATTTCCAATCCTTGAAGGCCATAAAAAATAATTATTTTTCCTTGCTCACGAAATTTTTTACTCATATATGAAATCTAGATGAATAGATTGGTTCTTCTCTTCCTTATCTTTCCATGGACTGTTCATTTTCCCAATTCTAAGCTTTGAGAAAAAAGTTATAGCTATCTGAAGTTTCTTCTCTTTTCCCAAATTTAGACAAAATTTTCAACTCTGYCATATTCTTGATTACATGTCACCTTGATGATGTGGCATGAMATGTGTCAACTGATGTGRTAGTTAGGTCCATGTTTCCTAGTCCACATTTGCCTTGTCATTTCCTTGGCCACCCGGTTCTGCCCTGTCATCCTCCAACCCTTCTTCTCTTTCTTCCTTTTCCTTTTTCCTTCTTTATTTTCTCTCTCTTACTTTCCTCTATCAAGACCACTTGTTCCTGTATTTTGCTTCCACATGAACCTATCCTACACTTGTTAGTTGATGTGTATCTATTGTACACCATAGAACATAGGCCTTTGGGATTTCAATCCTGCAACACTATCGAAAACAACTTATCAGAGAATTCCTTTTGGAATGCATAACTTGCCAAGCTTATTGTTTTCCATAAAGTTTGAAGCTTGCAACATTGTCAGACTCCCTTCATCAAAATTTTCCTATAAGGATTTCAAAGTTAACACTTTTTCAAGGATTTTCCTAATCCCACAGCCTACAATACTATTGGGCTTACACTATCGATATTTTCCCATAAGAAAGACATATTACCCAGCTTCATGATTCTTCCCAAATTCTGCAACCTGTAAGACTATCGGGCTCGTGCCATCAATATTTTTCGATCAGAAGGAATATTACCTTGCTACAGGGTCTTCCTGAAATATGAAATCTGCAAAGCTATCGAGTTTGTTCCTTCGGATTCACTTCTTTGGAAATACTTCCCAACTGTTGATCTCCAACTAACGGCCAGGATAAAATATCGACACCCAATGGATGGTCAAGATTTGATCTTGGAATTTGGTTGATCCCTCTTGAACTTTTCCAATGACAACTAGGGTCCCACCTGTACCCGACTGTGACGTGTCAATATTATACTCATCTTCCCTTACTGACATGTTCCCACTAAAGGTTCCCCACATGTCACTCAACTGACATGGAACTCATGCCACCAATTGATTACATGTCATCTGAATCAACATGTTGACGTGGAATTTTCTTCTGCATCTGGCCCTTTTGAGACACCATACTCGTTCAATGGATCAAACAGTGGATGATTTCCTAGATCAATTGTCCAGATTACCACAGGTTCCCAAAATTCTTGATATTTAATAGGGTTTTTGGTACTTCGCCAGATCCAATGAAAAATATTTGATCAATCTAATGAACCATATTCATTTCAAAATCGAAGGTTCAAGTAGATTAATTCAGTCAGAATCACATCATCATAATGTTCACCTTACCTTATCCCTTAGTTTTCTCGAAGCCCATGGCCCGCAATACTATCGGGCTTATCTCGTTGGAATTTTCCCATCAAGAAGTCACAACACCTTTCTTTGGTGTTATTCCAAAAAATATAAACCCTGATAGACGACCATGATTTATTCCCGATGCGATGGATGGTCCTCATCCTCTCAAACTTGTGTCATTGAGATTTCCCCTTCAGACTAATCTTCTTATTGCACCTTGGGGTTTTTGGGTCCACCATACAACATCCACGACATCTGCTAACCTATCACTCTATTGCCATGGCTTGTCATCCTATCGCTGTGGCAGTCCATGTTGCTAATAACATGTCACCATCACGTGGCCCCACATAATTGTGACGTGAGTGACCCCACAGTTCCACTAGTTTTAGTTCCAAAATCTGGAGCCCACAATGCTATCGAGTTCCCATATCAAAGTTCCACTTTCATGTGTTTTCCATCTAGTACTGGGGTATGATGTGTTAGCACATAAGGTTGAATGTGCAAACCCACTTGACCGCCACCTGTCCTATGACTGGCACTTTCCATCCCCACGTCATCCTGACATTGTCAGTACGGGAAATCCCCATTTTTTCCATCATTTCTAATTTTCCAAAAATGATTAAAATTTGTAGTCATCTCGACCCCTACACCTACAAATTCAACACTCCTCCATCAATTTCCCATTGAATGTCATTGTATAATTGGGGATTTTTTTTCTCAATTGCACCCAATTTCACCCTAAAGGATTTGTGAACTCTTTAATTTTAGCTTGGTTGTTGGACCATATATCTTGAGTGTTGTAAAATTCAGTCTGATACCATAAAGTATCATCCCTTAGTCCTCACCTGGGCCACACAACACAAAATTTTCACTTTGATACCATCATTAACTCTGCCCAACATGGATCTGTAATCTTCTGTACAATATTCCCTACATAAGTTACAATTATGCATCCCAACAAGCAAACAAAGCCATGCATAATTCATGTACAACCGTAGCCATTCATTCTAAGAATTCATCAATGCAATGGGCATGTGATTCAATAAACATGGAAAAAATTAACACATTACATACACACATTATACACATAAATGAAGATCATGCATATGGTACTTATCTTTAACTGCAAGCACCAACTAGTTGCAGATATCTGACATTCCTCCTAGCCATAGAAACTGTTGTTCAACACTTTCAATAGTAGGTCACCCTTGATCTAGGGCTATGAATCTGATCCAGGTGGATCTCAATGGCCATCCACATTTTCCACTGAATCAACGTTTTCGAGCCTATGGTTTTGATAAACCATGATATTCACCCTTTTGATGGGGAATGTAATGTAATGCCATCTCCATTTTTTAATTACAACCATCATGTAATGATTTCCTAGTGGCCTTATGTACATTCCTAGATCGTTAATGCACTGGATTCCATCTGAACTCCACAATTAAGCACACTTGGGCTAGAGTAGTACTTGGATGGGTGACCCTCTTGGGAAGTCCTAGTTTTTACATGCTTATATCATTTTGTAAACTTAGACCAATTTATCCCACATACATCATGGGAATTATTCTCCTCTCACTCTCTCATATATAATCGAGGTGAAGGAGGTCCTTTGGGCATGAAATGGAGTGTGATCTAATTCTTATTGCAAATGAGTGTAGATGACATCTCTTTCTCTTTGGAGATAATCTATAACCATTCTAGTCAGTTTGTGTTCTACAATATTTTGTTATTCATTAATAGAATATGAGTTTCACTATATTCATTTGTTCTATACTATATTTTTATTTGTATCTCATTTCATTCCCAATATAATATGGATCATTGGTATCAGATAAATATGCCCCGTGTTATTTCTTGGTGTGTGTCCCCGACGAGGCCAAGGTATAGAGGTTTGGGTCTCGATCTAGTTTCGCTTGGGGATGATCACTCTTGCCAGCCCAAGCAACCTCCCATGGTGGAATAAAAGAGACTTGAAAAAGCAATAGATCCTTTTAAGACATTGCTCGAGGAACCCCTCGTGTGACAACAAGATGATGGACAATGTTGATTTCATCCTTCGACGACTACTGATGGAAGCTGAGGCATCTTCAACAAGTATCCATTTCATAGGTATAATGCCCTTCAAGGTATAAGTTAATTTTGATATCCCCTTATTTGAAGGCCATATAGATGAAACTGCTCTAGAGAAATGGTTGAACCTACTAGAAGGTTATTACTCTGTCCAAAAACATTTTGATGGAAAAAATATCCCCTTTGTGCTCCTTAAATCCATTCCCCATGTTAAATCTTGGTGGGAAGGTTACTGGGAGAGGCACACTCCGAATGAATCTGCGCTATTTAGGAGAGAACCCACCTGGGTATGATTTGTGGATTCCCTTAAGGAGGAGTTATACCATGTTGGAAGCTATGCTAACCAATATATGAGATGGACAACTTTGCATCAAGAGAGAGACCAGGAAGTGGTAGAGTATACAGACATCTTACATACCCTACACTTAAAGATAGGTATTCAAGATTCAAAGAGACACCTGATTTTGAAGTATCGTAATGGCCTACACAGGTGCATCCAAATAGATATGTATTTCTTGGATATCTCCTCATTGGGAGTCCATTATCAATATGCTATCAAAATCGAGCAGAAATTTAAGTATCAGAATAAGCGAGAGTTCAAATTTGCAACAACAAAAGCATGAAAAATGTGGCCTTAAATCATAGAACAATGGACAAATAAAGGGAGGAAAACCTCAATATAGCTAGTCTAATCCACATGCAAATAAGGGTAATGATAAGACAAAGAAAGACACTGGAAAGTGGTGTGAGTTCCACAAAATATCCTGGCACAATGCTGATGAATGTCGCTCGAAATAGTCATTTTTGGTCAATCTTAAAGAAAAGGAGTCAAACCATGACACAAGCTCTAATTCAGAATAGGGACAACGAATCATCAATGCAAAACCTAGTGCTACCATCACAACCACAAAGATCCAACCAGACGAGTAAGAGGAGCTTGAGGAGGGAGAGTGCCTCTTCCATTCACATATGTAGGTGAAGGGGACCCCACTACATTTTATTGTTGACAACATGAGCTAGAAGAACCCAATCTTTCCCAAGGTCATTAAGAGATTGAATTTTCTGACAATGCCACACCCCAATCATACATTATTGGTTGGTTGAGATAGGGAAGATTCCTTCATTTCAACCAACAATGCCTCCTGTCCTACAACATCAAGCCCTTAAAAGATGAGGTATTGTGTAATGTTTCCCCGCTTGAAGTCTGTGATTTTCTTTTATGAAAACCATATATGTGAAAATGTCACGTTGTTTATGAGTATCGGTCCCGTAGTGTCATTGTTACTCTGGGGGGTCACCTCTACAGGATACTAGAAGTATTTATGACTACTTCCATTTCATTGATCTTGGAAAAATAGTGCCACAAAGAAATCTCTCAAACCACAAAGTTTTCCATCTTCATGATCAGGTTAGAAGGTGAATAAAATCTCACTGGGACCACCACAACATTGACCCAAGAAATTTCTATACAATAGAAGCAGGTAAAAAATATTGTAGAGGAGAAAATATATATTATTTCACCTAAGGGGGTGCCTCTACACTTCCAAGTCGAGCATTATATTGACTTGGTGCTCGGTGCTCCCTTACCCAATGGTCAAATATATAGATGATCCCTTCTAGAGGATGAGATTCTTCCATATGTTCAACATAGCTATAATAGATTCCTTGATAGGTCTATTGGCCAAAAACCTTTTCAAGTGTGATTGGGGTTCCAACCATTAGCCCCCATTGAAATAGCTCTTCATGTTGCATCTTCACTGACAGAGTCCTCCCACACTCATACCAAGGCAGAACATGTAGGAATATTTTTTGAATGGACCCAAAACCTCTAACAATAGGTTCATTACATCCTTCAACAGTCTAATTCCAATTACAAACAAGACATCTACTTCACCAACACAAGTGAATCACCAAGGTTAATATTCAACAAAAGTTTCCACATCTCCTGAGGGAACTTGACGCAATGGGGACCATTCCTTCCTAAGGGGAGAGGAGTGCTCCAAGTGGATTTTGATGGCCATCCACCTTTTCCATTGAATCAAAAATTTTGAGCCCGTGGTTTTGATAAACCACGATATTCACCCTTTTGATGGGGAATGTAATGTAATGCCATCTCCACTTGTTAATTACAACCATCATGTAATGATTTCCTAGTGGCCTTATGTACATGCCTAGAGTGTTAATGCACTATGTCCCATCATAACTTCGCATTTAAGTGTGATGGGGCTAGAGTAATACTTGGATGGGTGACCTCTAGAGAAGTCCTAGTGTTTTTACATGCATATGGAATTTTGTAAACTTAGACTAATTTATCCTACATGTATCATGGGAATTATTCTCCTCTCACTCTCTTATATATAATCAAGGTGAAGGAGGTCCTTTGGGCATGCAATGGAGTGTGATGTAATGATTATTGTAAATGAGCATATATGACATCTCTTTCTCTTCAAAGATAAGCTACCACCATTCTAGTCAGTTTTTGTTCTACAATATTATCTTATTCATTAAAAGAAGTCGGGTTTCACTATATTTCTATGTTCTATACTATATTATCATTTGTATCTCATTTAGTTCTCAATATAATCCGGATCAAAATCCACCATGGCAAGGACACTCTCACCAATCACAACTAAGGTAAATAACAAATAACTCAAGGCAAGGAAACTGACACCAACTATAGTAGCGGTTCCTCCTCATTGCCTCTCATTCCCCTCAACCTGTCCCACCCAAGGAAGTGTACCCCTTCACTACTCAATGTTTCATCAACTATACTAGTTCCTTTACATGGCTTCAACAATAGGCCGACTAGGAAGTCTTAGAGCTTTATGGTACTTGGAAAACACGACTGATCTCAAGGAGTTTATAGGCACCCACAAGGTTATCTCATCGGAAAACCTATCCCAACAATTCTCCCACTCAAGGAAAAATTCTCCACATACCTAACAACCTTCTTCTTCACACCCAAAACCACCAAGGATTTACAGGGTTACAATCACAACATCTTTCAGCTCCAATATTTTCTCCAATTCATCTCATCAACATGTATCACAGTCCCCTCTCTCAGACCAACAAAAATTCAAATGAATGACCAAGATTCCCCCAGAACACACTCAACCTAAGGTTTAAGTATGCATGAAATTAACTTGCCAAGTTGGACATTAATAATGACTTCCTCTCACTTGGGAACTTGTCCCATATCCCTAGACTTAGGATAAACCAAAAGCATGGAATTATCTTAGGCTTGGAATTTTTAAAGAATATTTTATTATATTCCTCGGCTTAGCACCCTAGCTTAATCCCTTCTCATATGTCCCTTATCCCCCTTTCCCTCTCATGGAGTTCTATTCCCCCATACTCTTTTCATCCTAAGGTCTGCAACAATGATGTATTTTTATTAATATGATAATGTGATTACAAAAGACAAATCTTGGCTCACTAGCCATAGCTTACAGACTCACTGATGTAGATTCTAACCTTGTACAATATTTATTGCAAACATATTTTCAGTAAAAGAACAAAAAAGATACAATGGCAAATACAAACATTACACATATATTTTTCCCCTGAAAAACCAAACCGGGAAAACCAACATATTCTATATTCATTCATAGTATTACATTGTTTACAATACAATATACATATAGGAGCCAACGAAATCCAAAACCCTAACCCAATGACCTAGATTAGTCAACAACCCTAATTCCTTAACCGGAAATAGAAAACCATCAGCAAANGTGAAAGTAAAACCATAGAGTTTTCACCTCACCAAGTTGTAATCAAGAATTTAAAATATCCTAAGCATGCCCTTGCAAATTGAATTATTGATGATATTACCAGGTTGTACAAGTTTAACAACTTTGGGTCATCATCATTCCCATCTGTTTTTATTGCTCATAGAGATGACTTGAGCAAACTTTGGCATGAGTTGTTTGATCATCTAAAATATCACTCATTGCAACAACTATGTAATCAAAAGATGGTAATTGACCTTCCTCTCATTTCTTGTAGAGATGGTATTTTTGTTGGTTGTGTTCTCAACAAACATCATCAAGATAGTTTTGAAAAATGTGCCTCTTGACATGCCTTGCCCCATTTGCAGCTTGTTGACAGTGATTTGTGTGGTCTTCTTTCTTATCCTTCTTTCTCTAGGTGCAAGTATTTCTTAACTTTCATTGATGAATTCTACAGATGAACTTGGGTTTACTTCTTAAAACTTAAGAGTGAAGTTTTTGAAAAGTTTTTGGCCTATAAAGCCCTTGTAGGAAAATAATATGGACATCAACTTCAAAGGCTAAGAACATATAATAGAGGTGACTATGTGAACAATAAATTTACAAGTTACTGCATTGCATATGGCATTCAAATACACATGTTGTTCCATATACACCACAACAAAATGTTGTTGTTGAGAGAAAGAATCGTGCATTAAAATAAATGACTATTGGTATGATCCAATCTAAGGGATTAAGTCTCCATATTGGGAAAAGCCATCAAGTGAGAAAATTATATAGTAAGTCACACTCCTACAAAGGTTATTAAAAATATAACATTGAAAGAAGCATGGAATAAAATTAATCCACATGTAAGCCACTTCCTTGTATTTGGTAGTATAGCATGGGCTCACATTTCTCATGAGAAAAGGAAATCTTTGCAACCTAAAAGTGATAAGTGTATTTTTGTTGGATATTCTGAAGATGACAAAGGTCATAGACTTATTCAACCTCATTCCACTGAAATAATTATTAGAAGAGATGTTAAATTTGATGAAAATATCTTGGCCTACGAGCCTAATTCGAAGCTTGTGCCTTCTTTGGCCCACGAGGCATCTTAGGTATTTGTGCCATATTTTGTTCCTATTTTGGTTTCTTCTTATTTAGATGATGATGATGGGGATCAAATCCACCTCCACCTGCACCAACACCATCACTTTATAGATGGGTCTATTCAACATGGGAAGCAACTGGTGATCTTTATGGTGATCCTTCAGATCAACATCAGACGCATTCATAGTTCCAGTGATTCTCTTCTCTTTTAGCTCAACTTTCATAAAATCGTGATCCAGATACATTTGCAAAAGCTTCAGGTCATCCATATTGGGATACAATAATGAATGAAGGGTATCTCTCTTTAATGGTGAACAATACTTGGGATCTTGTACCTCTTCCAAAAGGAAGACAAATTTTCAAATGTAAATGGGTGTACATAACTAAGTATGCATCATATGAAAGTTTTGAAAGACACAAGGCCTGTTTATTTGCAAAATGGTTCTCTCAAATTGAAGGCATTGGCTATAATGAAATTTCCCCCCCATAGCCAAAATGAATTCCATCTAACTTGTTCTTGGCCTTATTGCCTCACATAAATGGGAGGTCCATCAAATGGATGTTAAAGCTGCCTTCTTGCATGGGGATTTGCAATAATAAATATACATGGAAAAACCTCCTAGCTATGTCCAGAATGACTTTAGCCTTGTTTGTCTCCTTAATAAATCTCTTTGTAGTCTTAAGCAAGTCCATCGAGCTTGGTCTGAAAAAATGGACATCTTTCTTTTAGACATCAATTTTGCTAGATGTTACTCTAGCCCTAATGTCTATACCAAGAAAGTACGAAGCCATCTAATAATCCTTTTTCTTTATGTTGATGACCTTATCCTCATTGGTAGTGACCCCAATCTTTTAACCCATGTGAAATCTATTCTTAAAAGGAAATTTGAAATGCCAGACTTAGGCTACTTGCATTATTTCCTTGGCCTCCAAGTATTGCAAACTAGGGAAGGAATCTTTATTTCCCAATGTAAGTATGCTTGTGAGATTCTTTTCCACTTTCACATGGATGATTCTAAACCAACCCTTTCTCCCTTCCAGTATGGATTCAAACTTGCTACCACTAATATTCCTCCCAAAGTTGATGAAACTTTGTAACATTAGTTAGTTAGTATCCTCTTATATTTGAGTCATACCCATCCTGATATTTCCTTTGATGTTGGTCTTGTTGCCCGATATATGAAAAAACCCCATGAGAGCCATTGGAAAACAGTTAAAAAGATACTTCAATATATCCATGGTACAATTCAGTTCGAGATACATTATATTTAAGGGGGGACTCCTTTGTTGGTTTGTTTCACTAATTCAGATTAGGCCAACAACCCCGATGATAAAAATTCTATTGCAAGTTATGTTTTCATCCTTGGTTCTGGACCTATCACTTGGGATTGTAAGAAATAATAGGCTATTTCTCTTTCTTCAGCAGGACCAGAGTACTGAGCAGTGGTTAATGGAATTCAAGAAGCATTGTGTCTTCGATGGATCCTTTTAGATTTTGAATTCCAACAGAAGCATCCGACCACCCTTTGGTGCGATAATCAAAGTGCCATCAATATCATCAAAGATCCAGTTCAAAATCAGCGCAACAAACACATAGCGATACACATGCACTTCGTCAGAAATCTCATTCATTATAGAGTTATTGAAGTGATATTTTTCCCTATAGAAGATAAATTTGTACACATTTTCACAAAGTCTCTTATAGAAGATAATTTTTCAAAAATTCGATCTATGTTATGAGTTCAAAAAAAAATTCATTAAGGGGAGATAAGATCTAATTCCTCCTTCCTTCTCCTATTGTATCACCTTTGTAAATATTTCAATCCTATCTCAAGTTGTTCTTAATAAGGGATGCTAGGATATTTAGACACATAGGATTTAGTTAAGATCAACTTGGTCTAACGTGTCATTAGTCTAATGTGTGTTTCTTAGTGTGTTTCTTTAGTATGCATTAGTATGCATTTATAATCTAACGGTGACAATATGTTCCTGACATACAGTGATTTGACGGCTCATATTCTCCTCAATATTAACAACTACATTGATTCATGGCTTAACACTTTATTGGTCCATGATATCTATTTAAAAAGCATGGGAAGTCAATTGTCAATGACCGATTATGAGAAACTCTATGTAACATATTTTCTTTTGCATTAATAAATTGCTCCAAGTGGCCACATTGGTTGGGGTCATGGATGTTTCTCCTTAGGGGTTTTACCACATAAAAACATCGATGTGTTGATATTTCATCTGGTTGTGTGAGTGGTTGTTGAAGGTGTTCATCCTCCATTGGAATACTTGTGTTGTTGAACACCATTTGCCTAAAATTTGGTGAACACACGGTGACTCCACAGGGAGGAATATTAACACACAAGCTATAACTTAGATTCATGCCTTCGTGGACCAATATTTTTTAATGGATGGGACATTGACCAAATCATGGGAATCAGATCAAAAAAATCATGGATGTACTCAAATGAAAGTAGCTTGTAACAAGAAGGGAATCCATGTTTTTGTAAGCTAGGCCATCTCATGGATGTACGGGGAGAAGAAAAGGGTAGAATGAGAGATATTGAACATGCTTCACAACCCTACTGTATCAAGAGGATTCATTTTCATTGTCAATATAAAAGTTAGCAGAAAGAGACCAATAGAGTCATCTTTGGAAAATTACTTCTTGTGAGCTACAACATTTACACCAATCTCAACTAAAAAAAATAACCATTATTTATGAGAGACAATTTTCCAAACTTTCAATTATTAATTCACTATAAGTCCAAACTAGGAGATGGGATCAAGCCCAAAATATAAAGAACCAATCAAGTGTGCAAGAAAAAAAAAAACCCAACAAAAGAAACTTAATCCTAAAACAAGAAATGTTGAGAACATAACAAAACCAAAGTTGTTCAACAAAGGAAAACAATAAAAAGGTAGGTGAGAATCAAGTTAGAAACTATATTTATCACAAAAATACTAAAAACAAACCCTATCCTACATAATTTTTTTCTTTTGTATGATCTGATTAAGGCTTATGTGGTCTCGCATTAGGACTAACATAGTGCTTCAGATGATACCAATTAGTTGTGTAGGATAATAGTCAACCATGCTCATTCTTGAGGAGATAGAAATTATTACAAATAACAAATGCAGCAACATAGGGTCCTAACCAAAGTCTCTAAAGCTTGGTATGATTACCCTTGTCGGCATGGGTAGAATCCCATAATAACACTTTTTAGCCATCTTAATGGTTTGTTTCATTTTTTTATATTTTCTAAAACATGTTTCCTCCATTCTTATAAGGCCAACAAGGTGTGCAATCTTTGAGACAAATTGGCTGAATTCAATTCTTCATACTAAAAATCAAGATGAGAAAAGATAACTATAGCTCTATGGGAATAATTGCATCCTTGCTATACAACAATTGGAGATGAGTCTCTCCAATATACTAATCTTGGTCCTATTATGATCCACCCATAGAGCATAAGGTAGATGGGTATGCCACTTGTGAGGCTTGTCTCCTAGAATTTTATTCAAAATTTTAATCAATTCCTTGTTCATTGAATCAAAATAACCATTCCCTTGAGGATAATAAGTGGACGAAGTGGAACATTGCAATTCATACTTTCTGCAAAACTAAGTCAACTTTCCTTAGAGAAAGGTAGTCCCATTATCAAAGACTATTTCCAAAGGAAGGCCGAATTTGAAAAACATATTAACTTCAAGGAAGTAGGCCCATTATCGAAGACTATTTCGGAAGGAAGGTCGAATCTATAAAACATATTAACTTTGAGGAATTTAATCACTTTCTCATCGTTTTCATTTTTAAGGGGACAAACTCTAACCATTTCATGAAATAGTCAATAGTAGTAAGGATAAATATAATGCCAAAAGAGGATGGGGGATTAGTGGGATCAATGAAGTCTAAACCTCATATAGAAAATGGAAAATCATGTACAAATACTTGTAAAGGAATTACATAAAAAAATTCCCTCCTTGATGCTTGTTGAAATGTTTCACATAATGAACAAACTTAAATGAATCATGGAAAATGGATGGCTACTAGTATCCAATGTGGACAATTTTACAAGCAGTTTCCTTTGTTGTGAAATGTCAGCCAATGTGGATGGTTTTAGTAGCCTCACCATACAACATTCTTAGCATGCTCTAAGTAGTTTCTTCATCAATATAATGAAAAAGCATACCATCAGGGGATCTGTGAAACAACAAGGTACCCCGTATGTTAAGGTCCTAACCCGCACATGGGTAGATTAATGTATTCGGATGTAAT
>SNQJ01S0023239.1:101332-113591 GCA_010110895.2 Picea sitchensis | reverse complement strand
CATAGTCAACAATCCAAGGCAACAATGCCCATGGATCCTCTACACCAAGAGAACTTCTCAGTGCTCACAAAATTTGTTAATGAATTTGAAATATTCTTCAAAGTGTATACCTTCATCAACAATACTTTCTTTTCTTCAATCATGTCTCTCACAAAGTGATATTGAATATCAATATGCTTTGTCTTTGAATGATAAGCTAGGTTCTTCACCAGAAAAATTGCACTCTGACTGTCACAATCTATCCTTACAACTTGTTGTACCAATCCAATACCTGAACACAATATTTGTAACCATACTGATTCCTTACTTGCATGAGTGGCTGCCATGTATTCAACTTCTGTAGTTGAAATTGCCACTACAACCTGTCTTTTTCTCATTGAACTTATTACTCCTCCAAACAGGTTAAACACATACCCACTTGTAGATCTCCTACGATCCAGATCTCTAGCACATCTGCATCCACAAAGCCATGTATATCCACCACTCTGTCCAATCCAAATCTTCCTTTGTAGCATAATCCATAGCTAGCAGTGCCATGCAAATACCTAAAAACCCTTTTTATTGTTGTCCAATGCTCCTTCCCTGATTTTGACATATACATGCTCAAAACTCACACTGCATGTGCAATGCCCAGTCTAGTACAGACCATTGCATACATCAAACTTCCAACTACACTCGCATATGGAACACGCGACATGTCCTCCTCCTCTTCTTGTGTCTTGGGACACTGACCCCACAGATAAATTTACCCCAACAGGAATAGGAACCTTGACTGGTTTACATTCCTGCATATTAAACCTCTGCAATATTGTCTTGACATATTTTCTAAGATTTAACCGGATTTTCCTCTTTTTCCGATCTCTTTTAATTTCCATGCCCAAAATGAAATTTGAAGCACCGATATCCTTCATGTCAAATTTAGAGGACAACTGAGTTTTCACAACCTGGGTAATCTCCTTGTTGTTTCCTATCAACAACATGTCATCCACATACAATACCAAATAAATCAAATGATCACCGATTAATTTAAAAAACACACAGTGATCCTCTTTGCTTCTTGTGAAGCAAAGTCCCTGCATATAAGTATCAAATTTTTGATACCACATCCTTGGTGATTGTTTTAAACCATACAGAGACTTTTTCAGCTTGCATACCAGCTCCTTCTTTTCCTTCATAGCATAACCAATTGGTTGCTTCATATAGATTTCTTCTTCCATATCCCCATGTAGGAATGTTGTCTTCACATCCATCTATTCTACTTCAAAATCAAATGCAACAACAACATATAAGAGAAATATTATAGAGGTTAACTTGGAAACAGGAGAAAAAGTCTCACCAAAATCAATTCCCTCAATCTGGGAATAACCCTTTGCTACTAATCGAGCTTTGTATTTCTCCACTTTTCCTTCTGCATTAAGCTTCTTTTTAAATACCCATTTGCTACCAATAGAATTTCTTCCAGTCGAAAACTCCACTAGATCCCAAACCTCATTCTTATCCAAAGCTTCCATTTCTTCATCCATGGCCCTTTTCCAGAGATTTCCATCCTCTAAATCCATTGCCTCCTTGACAGTTCTAGGATCATCATCAACAATAGACAAAGAAAAATTTGAACAAAAATCAGATGGAGTATACCTTTCCGATAGCCTTCTTTCTCTAACCAATATCCTCAATACTGGAGTATGAGGATATTCTTCTTTTGATTCTTGTTCTTCTGTAGAGTTTGATTCATCATCCTTTAAATCAAACTCTATTTTCTCTGGTTCTTCCTTACTTGGTAAGACTTCATGTCTAACAACATCCTTCATTTCTCTAAATAACACATCTCAACTATACACTACCTTCTTAGTTTCTGGGTTCCAAAACTTATAACCTTTGAGACCATCTTTATATCCAATAAAGATACACTTTTCATCCTTCTTATCTAGCTTACTCCTATTTTCCTTTGGAACATGAACATATTCATCATAGCCAAATACCTTGAGATGTGTGAGAGAAGGTTCCTTACCAGTCCATATCTCTTGTGGAGTTTTGTAATCCAACACTGATGAGGGTGATCTGTTGACTAGGTAACATGCAGTACCCACTGCCTCTGCCCATAATTCTTTCCCTAACCTGACACCACTGAGCACGCACCTTTCTTTTTCCATCAGCGTCCTGTTCATCCTTTCTGCAACTCCATTCTATTGATTTGTATAGGGAGAAGTATTCTTCCTTGCTATACCACACTTCTTACATAATTCTTCAAATTCATTCCTGTAGAACTTTGCCATTATCTATCCTCAACACCTTAATTCTTTTCTCTGTTTGATTCTCAGCAAGAGCCTTAAACTCTATAAACTTGTCAAAGACTTTGGATTTCTTCCTGAGGAAATATATCCAAGTATTCCTCAAGAAGTCATCTATAAATGAGACATAGTACACAGATTTTCCCAATGATGGGACCGACACAAGTCAAAAAAATCACTGTGAACTAGCTGTAAAATTCCTTCTGCCCTCGTTGCACCATAGGGGAATATTACCCAATTATGCTTCCCATATAGATAATGTTCACATAAATCAAAATCCAGAGAGAATTTATACATACCTTCAACCATACATTTACCGTGTAGTAGTCGAAGACCCTTTTCTACGATATGCCCCAGTCTTTGATGCGACAACATAACCTTTTCTCTAGAGACTGTAGGAGTTCTTTCTTATTCAACTCCAATATCAGGAACAATGTAACTATTACACCCATCACTAATAGTGCTTCCTTGCATCTTATATAGAGTTTTGAACCAAACTCCCTTTAGTAACACCATTGCTCCTCGAACCATCCTGCAGGTTTCCTTTTCAAATATTTTTTTTACCCCTGCATCGTCCATTTTTCTTACATAAATAAAATTTCTAGCCAAAACTGGGATGCGCAAAACACCAGGAAGTGTAATAATCCTTCCATATATGAGCCTCAACTTGACGTTTCCTCGTCCTATGATTCTGGTTGTTGAATCATCACCTAAGAAAACATTACCTCCATCATACCTTTCATATTTGCAGAACCACTCCCTGTGGGGAGTCATATGAAAGGATGCACCAGAGTCAACCAACCATGCCTCATGATCTGCATGTGTGCTTGAAAAACACAAGTACACATCTCCTCCTTCTTCCTTGGAGGTATTTTCTTCTATAGAAGGATATTCTTCAGATCCCTTCTTTTTCTCAACTTTGGATCTACACTACTTCTTATAGTGCCCTTCTTTTCCACATCTCCAACATACCTTTACAAAATTTTCGGGAGATTTAGATCTACCCTTAGAATTAGATCTCCCACTTGAGAACTTAGATTTATTTCTTTCCTGGGAAATTCCTCTTGTAAATAATGCGTCTGTGCTCTGTCCTTCCATATTCTTCCATCTCATCTCCTCCGACAACAAGGATGAGACCACTTCATCAAAATTCAAGGAAGTTGTATTACTACCTATGGCCACAACCATAATATGCCATGAGTCTGGTAAAGAACAAAGTAAACTGATACATTTATCTTCATCTGAAATTTTAATCTCAATAGATACTAACTGACTTACCACAGTATTGAAGGCGTTCAAATGCTCTACCAACGAGTCTCCATCTCTCATCCTCAGATTATACAACTTCTTTCTCAGGAATAGTTTATTCACTAGGGAATTAGACTGATACAACTTCCCCAACTTATCCCATAAATCCTTGGCTGTAGCTTCCTCTGACACATTAAATAATATTGAATCTGAGAGACACAGTCAGATTGTGCTCTTCGCCTTCTGATCCAACTTTTTCCAGTCATCTGTTGAATTTCTTGTAGGTGCAATACCTGTATCTACCACGATCCACTGATCTCTGTCCACCAACAGATCTTCCATCTTGAGCTTCCACAACTCAAAAATTTTCCCATTAAACTTCTCGATCTCCATTTTTGAATTTCTCGCCATTTCTTTTCACCTGAAAAGTCAATACCAAAGATCTCTAACCGTAACAAGGCTTATCACAGTCTTGAGCCAAACCCTTGACCACAAAGGCGTCCCCCTGAAGTTAAGAAAGCTCTGATACAAAATGTAGATTTTAACCTTGTACAATATTTACTACAAACAAATTTTCAGTAAAACAACAAAAAAGATACAATGGCAAATACAAACATTACACATATATTTTTCCCTTGGAAACTCAAACCAAGAAAACCAACATATTCTATATTCATTCATAGTATTACATTGTTTACAATACAATATACATATAGGAGCCAACAACATCCAAAACCCTAACCCAATGACCTGGATTAGTCAACAACCCTAATTCCTTAACCGGATATAGAAAACCATTGGCAAAGAAACCATGTGCCGAAAAACCACCTAAATATGTGACACATTTACCGAGGTAGAATTTTTTTCTAGGGGGCACTACACGCCTGACGCAACACAAACACTACTACTCGTGCAAAGAATATAACACATACCCAACAACTGACCTCTTATCACATAGGTTCAATTGATTAAACATTCATATACACAAGACACTCTGGCCCAAAATAACATGGCTCACCAACCTATATAAACAAATATACATTTGTATACATAGTTCATACTTGGGTGGTATTATAGGTAATAATACCTAATAAAAATGGTAAGTGGCGACTATGTATTGATTACGAGGAATTAAACAAAGCCACTTTAAAAGACCATTTTTCTCTTCCTTTCATTCTTCAAGTTGTAGAAACCTTGGCAAGTTAGAAGTTATTTTCTTTTCTTGACAAATTTAGTGGTTGTAACTAGATTTAGGTCACTTCAGAAGACCAAGATAAGAATACTTTCATCAATCCATGGGGAACATATGACTACCAAGTACTACCCTTTGGACTGAGTAATTATCCTTCTACTTTCCAAAGAGTTGTTTTAGGTATCTTTTCTAACTTGATTCAAGTTTGTGTTGAGGTTTACATGGATGAATTTGTTGTATATGGAAATACATTTGAAGAAGCCATGGAAAATATTGAGAAAGTTCTTACCATATGTCAAGAAACAAATCTTTCTCTTTGTAATGAAAACTGTCACATTTTATTAATGAAAGGGATTGTTCTTGGTCATCATATATCTCCTATACGAATCAAGGTAGATCCATCCAAAATAGAAGTAATTTTGAAACTTCCTACTCCAAAAATTCAAAAAGATGTGTGCAATTTCTTAGGACATGCAGGTTATTATCAAAGTTTTATTAAAAAATTTACTAATATTTCATCGCCTTTATTTACATTGCTTTCAAAATATAATGGATTATTGTGGACTAACTAGTGTCAAAATGATCTTGAATCCCTCACTAGAGAAACCTTTTGTAGCACTAGCACTATGCAGATCAAATTGGTCCTTGGATTTTCACATCTCTACTTATTATTTGGATACAACCATTGGATTAGTACTTGGACAAAAAGAGGAACACTGACCTGTTGCAATTTATTTCATTAGAAAGAATATTACTCGTGCATAGTTGAATTATATTGTAACTGGAAAAAAATTCCTTGTTGTTTTCCATGTTGTTACTAAGTTTCATAATTATATTATTTGTTATGTTGTATTTATACATACTGATTACTCTTCTATTTGATATCTTATAAATAAACCTATCACAAATGGGAGAGTAACTACATGGTTACCATTGCTATAAAAAATTGGTTAGAGCCAATAAGAAATTGAAACTGCAAAATTAGAAATTGAGGAAGAGACTTCTTAAATATATATCCAAGCTTCAAGTTGCAAGACCACAACCTATATAAATTCTCTTGGATGTTATTGAACAATAAAGTGCCCCTATTGATCCATCAAGTCATAAGGATGTGAAAGAAAATCTTACAGATGTTCAACAAATTGTCAAAACCATATTGGATGATGTCACTACAAACACCTATTCCTTTATTCAATTAAAGTTTGATCTTCATCATTGGAGGGGAAAATAGGAGTTGTATGCCTTGGGTATCATTCATATGGATACCGATTGAAAATCCATACAACAAATGCAAGCAAGATGGGTAGACCAATATTTGCTTCAAGAAAAGGAATGGAGGGAAAAATTGGAAGCAAGTAAAGAGTACACAGAACTTAGAAAACAATACGTTCAAAATTTTGTGGCTTGGCACTACAAGTACTCTCTTACAAGCCACCCTCTAGGATTTATTCTATCTTCCTCCATGAGCAACAAACTAAATTGAGATTGCTTCGATTAACATTGGGACAAAATAATGAAATATATGATAACTATCGTCTTGTTGCCATTTATTCCTCTTCCACATCATTGGAGCATAACTTATTATGTGAACTATATCAGTTCAATTTCTTCTTACAATCAGACTCTAGATGGAAGCCCAACCCATATGTTGGGGATACACAACTAAGATTTTTTTCAGCATTTGTATTCAATCAAATCCAATGGAAATGGGAGTGGGACTTCCACAACAAAGCAGAGATGAGTTCTAGTTTGATTGTCAAGGATGAATATCCACTACCAATGATTATCATCAATGACCATCACATTTTTTGGCTAATTCCAAGAATACAACCAAGATGGGGCACAATCAAACATTGGCCATCACCAATCATGAGAAGATAATACATACATATGTCATTGAAGCTCTAGAATTTATTGCACATGAGAGATGGAATGCTCTACCACCTATTTTGAAAAACAACGATCCTACAACATATCCACTATTCAACATTGCTTTGGAAAGAACAATGAATTATATGAATTCTCTAAATAGAAATGGAAATAAGTGGATAGTATTAAGATTCCATTTTCCTCTTCTACGCCCTACAAAAATATACAAAACTATATTTCAATGGAATGAATACAAGGAAGCTATTAATTGAGTAGAAGTTGAGTAAAGAATATGTCACTATGTAGACACATAGTTTGGTCATTTTGCATTCAATTAGAGTGATTTACATTAAGGAATCCCTAAAACATCCTGAATAGTTGCATAAGGGACATGAAACATTTTTAGTAAGGGTGAAATGACGAGGTTAAGGCTTGACATCTTTTTGACATACATCTACATATTTTATCCCTTTTTTTCCCACATTCACCCACTTTTTCTCCATATTTAAAATACTTTCATATCCATCGAGACTCAAATGAGGAGTAATAAAGGTATTTTTTGGACTCCTTGTAATTTTTTTCTAAACCATGGATTAACTTAAAAAATGTGTTTTAACATCACATGGCTTTTTTTTTTTTGGTATTTTTTGGACTAGTAAATTTTTTCTAAACCATGGATTAACTTAAAAGATGTGTTCTAACATCACATAGTTCTTTTTTACCAACATTTTGTCACTTGAAGATCCATAAAGATATTTTTGCAATATTATTCTAGAAGATAGCATGAACCTCCAACTCTACATGAGTAAGGATTGCATATATATAATGCAACTTCCACATCAGCACATATATTATGTGCATTCAACCAGTCTAAGATTGTGGAAGCATAGATATACAATTAAAGTAGATCCAAAGATTTTACGAATAGAATGCTCAATTTTAAGTTTAAATATATGGTTCGAAATTCAAACGTAGATGCTGAGATTCTGTAGCAACATGAGCGCATTTATCTTCCATGAATGAAACATTGCATCAATATATTGTTTTAAAATAGAAATTTGTTGCTAAGTTCTTAGCATAACAGTTCTAAGCATTTAATAGTTTGATATTGTAGTTATCTATAAATATAGGAGCATTTCTCCTCATCATACAATTAGATAGAATTCAGAAATACAATAGAGGACTATTTTCCAACTTGAAGAGTTAATTTCAGATTGTTTTATTCATTCTTTCTACCAAGTTAGTACTGTAAGAATTCTCAGTATCCTGTTCTAGAGGAGGAAGGGCCCACTCACTTGGCTCAGGTGTTGTTATTTTATTATATTTATTGCTTTCTTGCTGGTAGATATAATCTTATTTTTGTGAAAATCAATTGACTATTAGATTTTGCAAGTAAGTATTGTATGAAGATAAATTTTTTTTTTTTTTTTTAATTTCTTGTAGCATACGATTTTCTGGTTTTGTATTTTTCTTTTTAGATTGGTAATTAATGTTGTGTAATTTATCATTTTGTAATATATCTTTCATTGACTTTCTGTAGTTCATTAGTTCTTATAGCTTATCAAGATTTAGTTTTTTAGTTTTTTAATATACAGTTTCAAGATTTAATTAGAATAAAATTATGGTTTTCTAAATAGTAAAGAGTATTTAATCAATTAAAATAAATAAACAATCTTGATTTTGCATATATATTGCAGAGCATTTCATAAGCACATAATTCTCCAGGTCGATAATGAAATGAATGAGTAAATTAAACCTTTTCTCAATAAAAGAAAGACATTTAATTTGCTTGTCAAACAATGCATCAAAGAAAGACATTTAATTTGCTTGTCAAACAATGCATCATAGACATCCAGACACTCTATATCGACTTCCATTTCATCAATAAACATGTATTGTTAGAAAATATAGACTTGCATTGCTTGATAACTTTGACCTCAACACCCTTATTCACCCATCCTAAAGGGAATGGATGAGGGTGATCATGCATAGCTAAACTAACCTTACTTACCAAGTCATGTGTAATAGGGTTGTCCTCTAAATCATAATCAAACAAAACATTATCTAGTTATTATTGATATGGAACCATTTTTTCATCACATTTGGCTCTTTATTTGATATCTAATCTACTCAAATTCACTCCCTTCTACACTTTTGTGTAGACAATTATCTCATCCACATTGGATTTACTTTCTATCATCTCCTTCCCTGAATACACACCTAAAAGATTATTTTTCTTGGACTCCTTGCAATTCCTAGGGTCCTACTTTAGATGTAGCTTCCAACATTTTTCTTTAGTGTGACCACCTATGTATGGTTATTGTGGTTGTTAGATTCATTTCACACATGTGTACTAGATGCATCCTTCTTTTTCCCCTTTCCCCTTCTTCTTATTACCCATATTAGAAGCCCCATGTTGGTCTAACTACTTGGAATCACTTGGATGCCCATTTTTCTTGTTAGATTCAATGTGTTGGGCCTATATAGAGGCATCACATATGGTGGGATAGAATATAATATAAATTATTTTATTATATGACTATGAAGGCCATCCATGTATTTGATGACCACATCTAATTTCTTGGGAGATATCCCTAGATGATTTGATTGCTTCCTAAACTCTATAGTGAGCTCTTGTAAATTTTAGCCTTAACTCTACCAATAGTGTTGCCAACAAATCTACTGGTCCTCTTCATACCCAATAGGATAAAATTGGGACATGAAGATATTTTTTAATACCTCCCACTTAGATACCAGTGGGTCCCCCTTTTTCCTAAATGTCTCTGTGTGAATTTCCCACTGAATCTATGAAAGAGATTCTAACTTAAGTTTTAAAAAAGCTATTTTTCACTCCTCTAGTCTATTATACACATTGAAATAGACTTATAGTTATTGCAACCAATGAATTTACTTAATTGCATCTTGTTGCTTGAGCTTTCTAGAGATAAACTTTGTATAAATTTTTTAAGCATCCAACGTTTCGAGTGAACACTCCACCAATCATTAGGGACAAACAAAGTTGAAATGATAATAGAAAAGAGTGTTTGGGTGGATATTTATAGGGTTAAAAATTAAGGCTAACATAAGTGGAAGAAATAATTACAACCCATTGTGAAAAATGATTAAAATAGTAAAGGAGCCATTGGGAATAAAATCTATTTAATGCTAATGTTAAAATTGAAATTAGAATTATGTTAAATAAAATAAAGTTTAAAAAATGTGATTTGTTAAGATTGTATTTCAAGGAATGAAAAAGATTGTTATAAATGAGGAGATGGGTAAAATGTAAAAAAGGTAAAAAAGAGAAAATAACATTAGAATGGGGGATAAAAGATGAAAATTAAACCAAGAAATCCAAAACCAACCAAAACCAAGTTGATTAATAATAAATAAATAAAACAATTTTAAAATAGAAGGGATAATGATCAATAGGATGAATAATGGTTTTCCAATATTGGATAAGTTTGTAGTCATCTTCCCGATTAAAATTATTAGGATGGTTTTCAATTTCCAATGCTTCACGAATGATACTATAGGAGTAATAGGGTTCTAAAACAATACTTTTAGTTTGGTCAAAGCAAATGAGATCATTATATTTGTAGGAGTGTTCGACAATAACTGACTTAGAGATGCAATTATGGAAGGTGTTAGCTATATGTTCTTTGAGAAGGGATTTAAATGATCTACTAGTTTGTCATATGTATGATTTTCCACAAGAGCAGAGAATTTTGTAAACTCTTTGGCCAAGCATGGAATTAGATTTATCCTTAACTATTATGAGTAATTGTTTAAGGGTTTTATGGGGTTTAAAGAGAGTTTTAATATTATTTTTGGACAAAATATTAGAGATATGATCTTTAGCACCTTGGATATAGGGAATACAAATGAGAGCTAAGGGTGGGGAAGAGGAATTAGTGTTTTTAGATTTAGAATGACAGACTAAGAGAAAGGCCTTCTTGATTTGAGAAGTTGCATAACCATTGGCCACAATGGCCTTAGTTAGGTGGGATTTTTATTTATCAAGGAAATGGGGATAAGAAATTCAAATGACTTGAGTAATAAGAGTTCATAGAGTGACAAATTTTTGGGTAGGGTGATGGTGAGAATGGGAATGGAGGTGTCATTTGGTGTGAGTCTTTTTCCTATAAACTTGGTGGGTGAGGGTGCCATTGAGAAGCCAAGTGATGAGAACATCCAAAAAGGGAAGAGACTTTTCATTTTGGATTTCCATATTAAATTTGATATGGGGTGAAATGTTGTTAAGATGGTTAAATAAGGAGATCAAAGAGGGATGACGATGAGGCCAAACACCGAAGGTATAATCAACAAATCAAAACCAACATTTGGGCTTAATATGGAATCTATTTAAGGCCAAAGATTCAAATTGTTCCATTAAAATATTGGTGACAACTAGGGATAAGGAAGACCCCATGGTTGTACCTCCCATTTGTTCATAGCATATCCCTTTAAAGGTGAAGAAAATTGATCTAAGACAAATTTTAATAAGGTTAAGGGTTTCATGGTCCACTAGTTTGGAGATTAAGGCCAAGGGCTTTTGGAACTGGGATTTTGGTAAATAAGGACACAACATCAAAACTAAGCATGATGTCTTGTTCATCTAGGTGAGGATGTTGAGTTTTTTGAATAAAATTGGAGGAATCTTTAATAAAGGAGGGATTTTTTCTAATAAAAGATTGAAGTTTATTGAAAAGGAAGCGAGCTAGGGCATGAGTAGGATCTCCTATATCGATTACAATTGGCCTAAGAGGGATGCCTTTTTTTTATGAATTTCAGGTTTCCCATAGATCATAGGGGTTTGAGTGTTATGAGCAATAAGACATTTTTTAATGGAAGGGTTGAGGGATGAAGATTTGATGGATTTGGTAACTAAGCTAGTTATGGCACCGATCAGGTTCTTGGAAAGAGGTTTATATGAGGAGGAAGAAAGGAGGTCTAGAAGTTTATATTCGTAGTTAGAGGTATTCACAATGATCACAATGTTACCTTTCTTAACTTTTAAAATAATTATATTGGGGTTATTATTAAGCCGACAAATATATTGAAATTGTTCTTTTGATAAGTTTGGTTTAGGAGGTTTGGAGAGATGGAGAATTCTACCACACTCTTGTTGAATTTCTTCAGCTTCGTATGTGGGAAGATGACAAGTAATAGATTCATTAGAGAAAATAATATCTTCCAAAGGAATCCGATGAGGGGCATGGGAAAAGTTGAAGCATCTTTCTAGAAGATGGATGAAAGGAAAATCAAGATCAAAAGAAGATAAATTTATAATGGTTGACGGCTAAGAAAAGGAAGAGGGCGAGGGAGGTTTTTAGAGGGGATTAAGAGGAACGTTGGTGGAGTTAAGGTTAAATATTTTAAGGGAGGGAATAGGGTTTGAAAGGACATTAATACTAGAAATATCATTAGCCATTAAAGAAAATTTAGATATTTTATTAGACATTATAGCCATATTTGAGTTGTCATCATAATTATGAGTAGAATGAGAGTAACATAATTACCAACTTAACGAGTTTTTTACTAGTTTTTAAAAATGGTGCCGGTAGCACCCCCCTCCTTTTTTAGGTGGTTTTTTGATATTTTAAATTTTCATACATAATATTTCCACTTTTTTTTTTTTCATCTATTTTCAAATTGTTTT
>SNQJ01S0023239.1:86790-100707 GCA_010110895.2 Picea sitchensis | reverse complement strand
CACTTGCCAATTGAGCTGCCCCTCGGGGGCAAAATTAAAAGAATTTTAATTAAGAAACAAATTAGGATTAAAAAGATTAAAAATAATAAGAAATTAGAATTAAAAGAATTAACTCACTCATTGAAAGAATACGAATTAGGATTAACCATGTTACCGTTGGGGAAATCTAAGGAAGGGAGAGAAGAGAGATTAATTTGTAGAATGGGTGTGCATATCAAAATTGGCTAATGTTTAGAGTAGGCACTTTGAGCTATGAGAAGGAAGCTTTAGAGGGTGAGGACAAAGAGGAATTCATCGAGGAAACTGCATAATTCAAAGGTGAACTTAAATGGGAAGATGAGGAAATGAAAATAGTGTTTTAGGTGGTTAAGGAAAAAAGGGGAGACTCAGAGGTCGGTTGATGAGAATGTTGAGGAAGAGGAGAATGAAGTTTATTGTTTAATTTATTAATTTGTTTTGACGTGATTAATTGCATCCACCTCACCCATGTACAATTTGATCTTAAAATTATCTTACACTTTAAGAGGTTGAAAATATTGGTTACTAGAGTTCAATTTTTTGAGCTTCAAATCTTCCTTTTCTTTCTTGATATCTTCATGATCTTCTAGTTTTTTTATGAGATTTGAGCTATTTTAAAAAGGGGTTAATATTTTTCTCAAGATTTTTCATGAGTAAATTATGTTGAATATGTCAACGAATTTCCCAGATTTGGTAGATATGAGCAAATTTAGTGGAGCCTATTTTATAGTAGTTTGTTCAATCAAATCTACCAATTTGGTATGAACGCATAAGTTTAGAATTAGTTGAGTAACTAATCTAAATATGTTCATTATTGATGTAAGCCCGTAGAGGCAATAAGGGGAATCCGGGAAATGGTGTAATCAGGTGTGTGAGATGAGTGTGAGCCTGTTGTAATCTCTTTGATCTGAATAATAAGACAACCGATACCTATGCTTGGTAGACGTAGCCCAAGTTTTGGTGAACCACCTAAATTGTTGTGTTTCTTGTTTGCATATTATTGATTGTCTTATGTAATATTTGTGTTTCCGCATTTGCAAATATAACAAGTGGTATCAGAGGGGGTTTGAGGAGAAGACAGTCAAGAGTGCGTCAATCTCCAAATTTCTGTAGGTCTCTCCTCTCAAAGGTCGCAGCGGCCACTACTGAACACTTCACGCATAGGAAAAAAATTTAAATTTCCACGGGCCAGCCACAACGGGAGGTGCATAAATTTCCAAAAATTTCCGCAGGCTAGCCATACGAGAGGTGCGGCGGCCCTTTTAATTTTTTATGAGGGTATGTATTCGATATGGTTGTTTGAATGGAGTAAAAAAGAATTTACGGTAAGGTTATGAAGAATTGAATTCCTTTATTAAAATCGTGAGAAGTCACGTGGAGGGAGGATGTTAAAGGTTTATTATATTTGGTTTTAAATATAATATGAAAAAGGGTGGAGGAATAAGGTGGGGTGAATTTTATTAAAAAAATATTTTTTTATTAAAAGGTGGGGTTAAAAAGGTTTTGTATTAAATTTTTTTATAAAACTTTGTTAATATTAAATTATTATTTTTTTACATAGTTTTTTGAAAGGGTCTTGGTTATTACAAGAAGCGGTGTTTGTTTTGTATGTTTCCTCTAATGAAAAAGATGTAGAGTGCTAAATTTGAAATTGAAAAGTTTAATGGCAAGAACAATTTCGAGATCTGGAAGGTTAAGATGCATGATTTGTTCATGTAACAAGGAGTGGTGAAGGCGCTTTTGGGAAAAGCAAAGAAACCCACGTCTATAATAGACGAAGATTGGGATAAGATGGATAGGAGAGCACTGAGTGTCATACACATGTGTTTGGTCGATGATATATTGTTCAACATTGTTACAGAGAAGACATCAGCCGGTTTGTGGTCAAAGTTGGAAAGCCTGTACATGACGAAATCCTTAACAAACAAGATCTTCCTGAAAAGACAATTGTATAGTTTGCGCATGAAGGAAGGTACAAAAATAGTTGATCATCTGAATACTTTCAATACTCTTCTAGTCTAGTTGGATAGCATGGGAGTTAAATTTGAATCCGAAGACAACGCAATTACTTTATTGTGTTCTTTGCCCACATCATGGGATCACCTTTTTACTTCTATTAGTTTTAGTTCAACAGAAAGTATTGAGTTCGATGATATTGTTGGAGCTTTACTGTCTGAGGAAACAAGGAAGAAATCCAATCTAGAAATCTCTACATCTGAGGCATTGGTGATCAGAGGCAGACCAAAAGAAAGAGGACAGGGTTAGAGGGATTTCTCTCGGTCAAAGTCGAAGGACAGAAAGAGAAAGCTCAAGTGCTGGTTTTGTGGCAAATCTGGACACCTGAAGAAGGACTGTTGGAAGCGACAACAAGCCTCCAAAGAATAGCCTCCAAAAGAGACGAAGGAAGCAAACACAACTGAAACAGGTTCGTCAATAGGGTCAGGTATGGTTGATGAAGTTTTATCAATTAGTATTGGTTCACATCATGATCAACAATGGCTATTAGATTCTGGTGCTTCAAACCACATGTGTCTTCATAGACACTGGTTTATTACTTACCGGTCTATAGATGATGGAGTAGTTTACATGGGTAATGATATTTCATCTAAAGTTGTGGGAATTGGTAGCATTCGAATTAAAATGTTTGATGGAACTGTTAAAATACTAATTGATGTAAGACATGTACCTGAGCTTAGGAAGAACATAATCTCTTTGGGATTCTTAGACACAAGAGGTTACAAGACTATTGTTCAAGGTTGAGTTATGAAGGTCTACAAAAGAATTATACTGGTTATGAAAGAAAAGAAAGTTGGTAACCTGTTTCTGTTAGAAGGGAGGACTGAATCAGATCATGCGACAACGGTATCTGAGAATGACGGTGATTCTGTTCGACTGTGGAATCAACGGTTGGGTCATATGAACGAACACAGATTAAAGGTATTAATTGATAGCAAGTTACTTCCTAGTCTAAAGTCTTTAAAGTTAGATTTCTGCAAGCACTGTATTTATGAAAAAGATAATAGGCAGAGATTTAAAACTGGAAGACACACCAATGAAGGAACCCTAGACTATATTCATTCTGATGTTTTGGGACCATCCCCTACTATTTCGTATGGAGGATCATCTTATTTTGTAACTTTTATAGATGATTTATCTAGGAAGGTGTGGATCTATATGTTAAAGAGTAAGGCTGATGTATTTACAGTTTTCAAGCAGTTTAGAGCTTTAGTGGAAAAGAGCACTAGTAGATCCATTAAATGTTTAAGAACTGATAATGGTGGTGAATTTACGTCAATGGAGTTTGAGAATTATTGCAATGAATTTGGGATCGATAGGCATAAAACCACTGCCTATACTCCTCAGGAAAATGGAGTTGCTGAACACATGAACATGACTCTTCTAGAGAGAGCAAGGAGTATGTTGAGTAACGCCAAATTGCAGCAGGAACTATGGGAAGAAGTTGTATCTACAGCTTGTTATCTGGTCAATCGATCACCATCAACAACAATAGAATGCAAAATTCCAGAAGAGGTATGGACAGGTCACCCTTGTAATTATTCTAATCTTAAAGTTTTTGGTTGTGATGCCTATGCTCTAATTCCGAAACATCAATGTTCTAAACTAGATCCAAAAAAAAAAAAAAAAGGCTTATCTTTGTTGGATATGGTGATGGTATTAAGGGGTACAGGTTGTGGGATCCTACTGCCCACGATATCACCATTAACATAGATGTAATATTTGATGAATCATCTCTCATCAAATCAAATGTACATGTTCAAATGAAACATGAAGAAACACCAAAGTATCAACAAATTCAGTTTGAAACCAATGAAAGTGAGCATGAACAAGTTTCAAAAGATGTTCATGAAGAGCCTCCTACAATAGAGGAAGACATGGTTGATGATGATAGTCAAAAGATTGTGGATGAGCCACAAACTTCCTTAAAGAGATCTACACGGGTCAGAGTTCCTCTAAGAAGGTATGATGATTTTGTTTCATCAGTTTCTTTAAGTACTAATGATGATGAACCTTCGTGCTATCATGAAGTTGTGAAGGGTTCGAACAATGATAAGTGGAAAGAAGTGATGAAGGATGAAATGAAGTCATTAGAGATGAATGCTACATGGGACATGGTAGAACTTCCAAGAGACAGAAAAACTATAGGTTGCAAGTGGGTCTACAAGCTGAAGAAGGGTGGTGATGATAAGGTGGAAAGGTACAAGGCAAGGTTGGTTGCGAAAGGGTATTCTCAGAAAGAAGGTATTGAATTTCATGAGATTTTTTCACCAGTTGTAAAGACTGTTTCAATTCAAATTGTGTTAACATTAGTTGCATTGCTTGATTTGGAGTTGGAGCAACTAGATGTTAAAACTCCTTTCTTACATGGAGATTTGGATGAGGAAATTTACATGGAACAATCGGAAGGGTTCGTTCAGAATCGTAGCAAGAAAGTTGTTTGCAAGCTCAAGAAATAATTGTATGGTCTAAGGCAGTCGCCCAGACAATGGTACAAGAAATTTGACTCTTTCATGGTGAGCCATAATTATATAAGGAGTGAGTATGATCATTGTGTCTACTTTAAGAAATTGAATAATGGAATATTCATTATCTTAGTATTGTATGTTGATGATATGATTTTAGCAAGCAAAAGCATAACTGAGATCAATAGGTTAAAGGCTCAGATGGCTAGGACGTTCGATATGAAAGATCTAGGAGTAGCAAGGCAAATTTTGGGCATGGAGATATTCAGAGACGGGAGGAATGGTAAGATTTGGTTGTCACAACAGAAGTACGTTGAGAATATACTTTTGAGGTTTGGTATGAACAATGTGAAACCAGTTTCAGTCCCTTTGGCTTCCCATTTTAAGCTTTGTTCAAGTTTATGTCTTAGTACAAAATAAGAAAAGGAATATATGTCTCGAATACCATATGCTAATGCAGTAGGAAGTCTAATGTATGCAATGGTTAGAACAAGGCCAGAAATTTCACATGCAGTTGGGGTTGTCAGCAGGTATATGGAAAATCCAGGTAAAGAGCACTGGGCAATAGTGAAATAGGTGCTTCAGTATCTAAGGGGCATAAGTGATCATTGTATCACCTATAACAGTGGTCGTGAGTTAGTTTGTGGATATGTTGATTCTGATTTTGCAGGTGATCTGGACAAGAGAAGGTCGACTTTAGGGTATGTCTTTACTCTTGCAGGTGGAGCTATTAGTTGGATGTCGAAGCTACAAAAAAATGTTTCTTTATCCACTACAGAAGCAGAATATGTAGCTGCTTCACATGCTTGCAAAGAGGCAGTTTGGTTGAAAGGTTTGTTTGGTGAGTTTGGAAGGATGCATGACAAAGTAAAGTTACTTTGTGACAGACAGAGTGTTATTCACTTGGCTAAGAATCCAACCTATCACAGTAAAACAAAACATATACCTATCAAGTACCATTTTGTAAGACAAGTCATCGATGAAGGTGTAGTCTCTCTTGAGAAAGTGCATACAAAAGAGAACTGCACAGACATGTTCACAAAACCAGTACTGTTAGACAAGCTATGATGGTGCTTGGCTTCTCTTGGCTTGCAGAAAAAGTGATGAACAAAAGCAGGAGCAAGGTATCAGGTTAATTGTTGTCAAGGCGGAGATTGTTGAATATGCCAACGAATTTCCCAGATTTGGTAGATATGAGCAGATTTAGTGGAGCCTATTTTATAGTAGTTTGTTCAACCAAATCTGCCAATTTGGTATGAACGCACAAGTTTAGAATTAGTTGAGTAACGAATCTAAATCTGTTCATTATTGATGTAAGCCCGTAGAGGCAATAAGGGGAATTGGGGAAATAGTGTAATCAGGTGTGTGAGATGAGTGTGAGCCTCTTGTAATCTCCTTGATTTGAATAATAAGACAACCGATACCTATGTTTGGTGRACGTAGCCCAACGTTTAGGTGAACCACGTAAATTGTTGTGTTTCTTGTCTGCATATTATTGATTGTCTTATGTGATATTTGTGTTTCCACATTTGCAAATATAACAAATCCATACTTTTGGAAAAGGGGCTAATCTTTCTCTCAGGAGTTCCCATGAGTAAATCCATACTTTTGGAAATGTCGGTGACTTGAGATCATGACCTTGAAAATATTAACTCTCCATCATCTATGGGTATTTGTATATTCTCATCTACCATAGCTGAGGGGTAGGACTGCTTCCTTACCCTTCTCATGTTGATTTCAAGATCTACATATTAAAACTATCCTTTTGTTTTATACTTTCTAAGTTGTGTAAGCATATATTGCACCCAAACCACCCAAATTCCCAGTAATACTTATTTCTACTACAATTACCCTATGCTCGATTATGCAACTATTCTTTTTGAATCTTTAGTGATTTAACAAGAAAATAAAAACACAATTTGGATGTTTTAACTACTACAAAATAAGAATGAGGTTTGGGTGGAGATATATAAACTTTTATATATAATTTTCCAATTAATTTCTTGTAATTAAAAAACATGGCCAAAAGCATAAAGGGTTGATGAGTGGTATGAAGGGTTTGTAAAGTCAAGAGGTCATGATTAGGGATGCCAATTGTTCCCCATCATCACAACCTCAATGATTATGAGTTATCATGTCATCCTTAGTGTTGTGTGATTTATAACACCTTCCACGTGTTTATCATGTATATGTTGACTAATAATCATAACAATATTATTAGTTGTGTTTTCATCTTCTCATATTATTTGTGTTTTCATATTTTATATCCTTAATTTATTTTGTTGTTATTACTTAAGTTACCATTTATATTTTGTATCCTTTTATTTTTATTTTTTTATTTTTATTTTTATCACGTAAGTGTTTTCATATTTTATATCCTTAATTTATTTTGTTGTTATTACTTAAGTTACCATTTATATTTTGTATCCTTTTATTTTTATTTTTATTTTTATTACGTAAGTTATGATTGGGTATAAGTTTGACATGGTGTTTTTAATCATAATGGGAAAAAATTGAGTTGTTAGAGTATCTTGGCCTTATATGAGGTTTGTACTTAGTTTTAGTTGATAAGTCAAATTCTTACACTTCAATTTCACCTAATCATTTTCTAAGTCGATAATTTCAACATTGTTCTTGACACAAAGTACATGAAGGCCATGCAATATTATGATGCATGTATGTAGGAAGGTGAATCATGTGCAAATATGAGGTGTAATAACTTAATTCAAGTAAGATTGTCTCCACATTAATTTGTAGTTTTTGTAGTTATTGAGACATCCCATTTTTCTTAGGAGCACAAAATTCGTTGAGTACATAGAGATTATATTGTGATTTTTTACTAGGAGTTGTAAATTTCATTTTTAGATAAGATGGTGTAAATTAATATTAAATTACAATATATGATATAGTAATAAATGATTATAATGTTTTATAGAATTGTAAATACATTTATGAGTAAAGGTTTTATTATCCTTATCATAAGGTAACAATATAGTATTCGTTGAATATGTTGATTAGATATTAGTTTACATGATTAAAAATATGTTTAGTATTTAATCAAAGTTTTTAAATTATAGAAAATATTTTATTAATAAATTTTAATTATTTCTCATGTCAGGGGATTCCAAGGATTGATGCCTTATTGTATAAGTAAAGACAAATTTTATTAATAGTTTGTCCTATTCACATGGTGTTGGGTTTGTTGATTGATGTGATATCACTCATATTGCTTGCATGCATTCCACTTGTATCCATCAATATCTACCCCACCCTCATCTAAACCTAATACCATGTGTGTTATTCAATGCCTAGAAAATAATCTCATCCTGGAATAGGCTTGTGAAATCATGGCTACCCATGGAATGCAAAAGAAATAGAGATTGTATACCTAGCAAAGAGAAAATAACTATTTGTTGGGATTACATTTCTCATTCAACAAAATCATTTCTAAAATTAGTTAAATAGTGAAGCACTACTACTAATTGAGTATAGATAAATTCATTGCTTTGTGAAGTTTGAACTCAAATAAAATTCTAGAGTGATTTCATCAAATATCTCCATGGAATCCACTTTCATACAAAGACTCTCTCCTCTACCCAAAGTTCACTCTTCAACTTCTTGCAATACCAATCCACATGCTAGATGTGAGAAACATTCTAATTATTTTATTGATTAAAATGCTCATCATAATATATGACCAAGTACATTCAACCCAATAGCCCGAACATGGCATATTGAGGAGCTTCATTATAATCGTTGGTGTAAAGTTTTAGTAAGTGCCTCAACTCTAAAAAATTGGGAAGAATGAATTTGTAGTTAGTTGGAGATATTCAACTTTCTTAGAGAGAATAAAAAATGTTTAAGTATATAGAAATTATGTTATGATTTTGAAACACGATTTTTCAATTTATTTCTTAAATAAGATGATGTAAATAAATACCAAATGGGAATCCTTAAAAAGGTACAGGGATGGCAATAAAGGACTACAATTTTCTATAGAATTGTGAATACTTACAATAAAATGCTTATTATCCTTATCGTAAGGTAGAGATATGACATTCCCAATTGTGTTGATCATATATTAGTTTGCATGAAAGGACTACAATTTTCTATAGAATTGTGAATACTTACAAGAAAAGGCCTATTTATCCTTATCGTAAGGTAGATATATAGCATTCTCAATTGTGTTGATCATATATTAGTTTGCATGAATAATATTATGTTTAGTGCTTAACCATTTTTTTTGAAATATGGATAATAATTTTATTAATAAGAGTTGAATTGTTTCTCATGTCATTGGATGTGAGGGATTGAGGCCTTATTGCCTAAGTGATGATAACTTCCATTAATAGTATGTCCTATTGGCACACTTTCAAGTTTGTCAGTCAATGTGATATCCCTCATATTGTTGGCAAGCATTCCACTTGTTTCCATTAGTGTCGACCCCACCCTCATACATAAACCTAATTCCATCTACATTATTCAATGCCTAGAAAATGATCACATCCTAGAAAAGGCTCATGAAATCATGGCCACCCATGGAATCCAAAAAAAAATAGAGCTTTCATACCTAGCAAAGACGGAAGAACTAGCTATTGGGATTGCATTTATCATTCAATGAACTCATTTTTAAAATTAGTTAAACAGTGCAACACTACTGATTAAGGGAGCATAGATGAATTCATTTCTTTGTGAAGTTTGATCTCAAAGTGACTTCTGGTATTTATTTCCTCAAGTATCTTTGTGCCATCCACTTGCATACAAACATTCTCTCCTCTACCTAGAGCTCGCTCTTCAATTTCTTGCAATACCAATCCAAATGCTATATGTGAGAAATATTCATATTATCTTATTGATTAAGACACTAATCATAATATATGACTCGATGCATTCACCCTAATAGCCCGAACATGACATACTGCAAAGATTCATTATAGTCATTGGGGTGAAGTTTTAGTAAGTTCCCTACCTCTAAAAAATTGGGAAGAATGAATTTTATTTCTCAAGTTCACATCTATGTTCTTGGAATTATTATTTTGTTTTCCAAACTAAGCGTTGAACATATGGGACAAGAGCATTAAGGCACCAAGAACCAATTTTCACTATTTCAAACTTGCTAGAAGACAATTAAGCATTGGCCTCTAGTAGGTCATTATAGTGCCCCTCTTTAACTTGACTTGTTATTATCTGACATTTTAATATATGAGGGTGTTCCTAATGTATGGATGACCCAAGATTTTGTGGATGGACAGACCTAGGCTGGATCTATGTTTGAAACTATTTTTATTTATATGATCTTTATTGAATGGATGGTGTGATGATTATGTATGAATTATGAACATGTCAAGAAATTACTTGGTACTATTGAATACTATGATTGTGTGCATGAACTTATGAGGTGATCTTGATGATAATATTATATGTGATTTGTACTCTTTAATTGATCTATTTCTACAAAGTTACTGATGATTTTTCAAGTGTGACAAGAAAGAACCACATGCATATGGACTCTCAAATGAGTCGAGCTATATGAAACCAATATGGTATCACAAGTCTATGTGTTGGTTTTAGTATGATATTGTGAACATGTTTTTTTTTTTGTAAGTGATTTGAGATTCTATATTACTGAGAAAATTATGTTACAAAAAGGGATGGAGGGGTATCACCTGATCTACCAAAAAGGAAACTAGATCAGGGGTCCCAAAGTTGTGTTGTCTACATAAGCGAGGGGAGGGTTGGGCCGCCACCTTGGGAAACCGACCCAGTCTCCGAAAAATCATTTGAAAAAAGAAATGTATACCATAAGATATACATAAAAACAAGAACGTATAACATGGGTTGCTCATATACTGATAAACAAAATGACCTTGGGTTGAGGCTGCGCTAGTCCAAGATGATTGGATGGATTTCATCTCCTTCCTTTCTTGCCTCGCTCTCCTTTTTCTGCTCCACCGTGCACATCTTTCTAATGCAGGTTGGTGTTCCGCATTGATCTACTGGAGTGATGTCCATGTGGTGGACATAGCAAAGGTAGAGTTGGAATTGTCCAGCCAATTGTTCCATTTTTTCTCTTTGGTTCCTTTGGTCCTCTACTATTCTTCTTGTGCTGGACTCCAGGTTGCTGAGGCGGCTCAGAATTTCTGTGAGCTCCTTCTTGTGGCAACGATTTTCCATCCTACTAGTCTCATTCTTGTTAGCTCTCAGCTTACTTATCAACATTTTCTTATGCCATGCTTCCTCCACCGTTTTGTGGTAGAGGGTTTTCCTGGGCTGTGTGGCCCCTGGGTCCCTTATCCCGTCTGCTTCTCGGATGAGTTCCGCCCAGGATTTTCCCTGGCGCTTGGTGTTGACTTCCTGCTCCCACTTGTCGATGACCTCTTTGCCCTTTGTATCGAAATGCTCAAGAAAGGTTCCTTTGGACTCCTTGGCTTCCTGTTCCATTCTAGTGATCTTTCGGGCGCTTGTTGGAGGTTCCTCCCTCGGAGGCCCTCTCTTACTCTGGGTATTCTTCCTTCTTACCATATTTGTTTGAATGCAGTGGCTTCCATCTTGACTTCGTCCTCCGCTTCTATTCGCCCCTTCCTGGTCTATGAAGTTGTTGCTCATTGGTCTGTATCTATCCCTGATGCTTCTTCTATTAAGGTGTTTTTCGGGATTTGATCTTATCCTGATAATCATGGTTCTCCTGTAAAGGCGTACCTTTTGGTCCTTTTTCACTGTTTCAGAGTGTGTGTGCTTGGGAATCCTGTCGTCGTCCCTACGCCAATCCTTCGCCTTGCACATTGTACGTCAATCATTTCCTCCCACAGGACCTGTGCGTGGATGAGGTGTCCCCATTCCTTCCCTCGGGATATCCTTTTGATCTTCGTCCTTTTTCGTCTGTGGATTACTCTTTCCTCTCTCCCACAACCAACCCCCATACTTCATTCTATTGACTGGACCATGGTGTCGTACTGCCTCTTGTGGCATGACCGTGATCTACATTGTAACTCGTATTTAAATGGTGGCCTATCAGATTCTACTTGCCCTTCAATTAATTATGTGCCTCCAGCCTCAATGTGGTTGTCCGTACTTCGGCTGTCGTCATAGTCCTTTGCCGCTAGTTGGGTGCAGTTCATCCGAAACTGGCCATTCGAGATGTTAATCCATGTGGAATCCATTTTGGATCCTTCCTTTTTGACCCCTTCATTAGAGATTCTATCCACTAGTCCATTTGTTGACCTTCATACCTAGCGCAACTCTACTATGATCCTCGTCTGCAAATTCTCCAGAATTTTTTGCAGGGAGTACGCCAAGCGCCAATGCCTCTGAATTTTTCCCAATCTGGTGTCGTTTTGGAGTTTCCTTACTGTGTTGATGACCAACATTGAATATCCTTCCACTATTACGTTGGTCATCCCTTCCCGATGAAGTATCTCAAGGTCGGTCTCCAGGGCTCCAAATTCCGCAGCATTGTGGGTTGAATTCTCCATAATCCTAGTGTACAACCTGATAATTTTTCCTTGGTTGTCCCTGATTACTCCCCCCATACTTGTTCATCCTAGGTTACCTTTCGATGCCCCGTCGAAATTTAGCTTGAGGGAGCCCTCTGGTGGCAGTTTCCAGTTGCGCTCACCTATTTGTAGTTGCAGCAACCGTCTTACCTGATTGGGTTTGTGTCCTCCTTTCAGTTGAAAAGCCTCTAGAATTCTGAGATACCAATCTATGATTTGCGCTCCTCCTGTCTGGCAGTTGTGGCTCTGTACCATTTCTCTTGTCATGGCTATTATTGTTTCCTTGATCTTTTCTGCTGTCCATCTTTGGTTCCTGAAGCTGCGTCGGTTCTGTTCCTTCCATATTGCCCAAATGACCATGCTGGGAATGAGGGTCCAACAAAGATTCACCTCTTCGTTTTTGTTGTAGTTTTCCTTCCATGTGTTTATAGTTGCGTAAATATTACCTCTGATCCTATCAGACTGTTAGAAAATGCTTGCCACCTAGTCCTAGACTTCTGCTATGTAGGGACATTCATCCAGGAGATGGTTCATTTTTTCCTCCTTTTCTTCACATAGGTGACATCTTGAAGGGCCTATGAAACCTCTCTTCTTTAGGTTTTCCCAAGTTAGGATTCGGTTGTGTAGTATTAACCACTGAAAGATTTTTATTTTTGGCCAATGGGGGTTGTTCTAGAGCTTGTCCCATTTGTTGAAATAATGTAACTGCGAAGAGCATTCTTATTATTATTTTATTATTGGATTAAATCCCCATTGCGGATTAATCATGTCATTATTATTATTATTGTTATTGGATTAATCCCCATTGTGGATTAATCATGTCAGTAATTGTATAAGGACCAAATCCCCTTTTGCGGATTGGTCATTGGACAATTACAAAAGGCAGAATAAGAGGTCGGCCCCAACAGTTATAATGGAAGACCCATAATTAATTAAAGGTGGGTTTACCCACCCAGAGTGAGAGGTCGGCCCTACCAGATTGTGACCTTTCACACATGCCAGTTTGATATAAATAAGAGGCTAGCGCCTCACTTCTAACACACAACTCACTTGCTCATTCTCTTATGAGGTAAGCTGCAATTACAAGTTGGAGAGAGGAGAAGAAGAGTGGCGCATCTCTTGGGGAGGACTTTTTGTATTGGTTTGAGTTATCACTTGTACATTGTATAAGCTATTTATGATAAGGAAGTTTTTGCTGGGTTTTCTTCCCCTAGAGGGTTTCCCAGGATAAATGTTGTGTCTCTTGTGAATGCGTATTTATCAGTGATCTTGTTCTTATTATGCTCTTATCTATTGAAATGCAAAGAACTATAATAATGACATAAACATTAACATGGTTTCAGAGCCAACCTGAAGGAAGCACAATTTGCAAGAGGAAAAACGTCACTGTTACCATACCCAAAAATTAGGGTTTTGAAAAAATATATATTTTCATATCCCTAACCTCCTAGAAAGTTGTGCCCTCCCCCAAGGATCATTTTGGCACTTAGAGCGCACCTTTTCAGTGGCTAGATCTCCTGGAAAGTGAAACCCTAGTTTCACAAAGTACCAGAAAACCAGAGTACTAGAAGTACCAGAGTACCAGAAAACCAGAAGCACCAGTCCAGAAATCCGCAGATCAGACTTGAAGGGGTAAAAGTTGGATTTTCGAAATTCCGACTGCACCAGCTAACTCGCCTCAACTCAACACATCTATCCCCTAAATCATAATTTCAAAATTCAAAGTTTGAAAAATTAGGGTTTCCTCATAAAACCCTAAGTTGCAGTTGCAGTTGCAGTCTCAGAACCAGTTGTAGTTGTAGTACCAATTGCAGTTGCATCCGTAGAACCGGTTGCAGTTGCATCCGTAGAACCAGTTGCAATCACCCTTGAAGTTTTTCGTAATGATTACCACTGCTACCAAATGGAGCCACTACCTGCAAATG
>SNQJ01S0023239.1:31835-44061 GCA_010110895.2 Picea sitchensis | reverse complement strand
TATTTGACTTCAATTCAATATGTATAAGTCCTACTTGTCCTAAATATGCAAATACAAATGATATGTAACCCCTCCAAATGCACACAAGTTAAGATTTTTAATGTTGCTTATGTATGTAGATTGTAGGTTATGTTGCCCATGAATTATCTCTGTCAAAACCAAATTAAATGTGGCTGGGAATGACTATGTTCTCACAGTCATAATTGGAGGTTTTACTATGATTTTGGGTGGAGAGTTTGGGAGGCGGTTTAGTTAGAGTGACTATGAGGTATGTGAGTTTGTTTTTAGGGGTGTGTCAAAGTGGAATAGGGTCTTAAATTAAGACTTTAGGACAGTCAACAATAAGGGTTTATGTAGGTATTCGTGGGGTGTCTAAATGTTTAGGAGATAGGGTTAATGGCCATGTGTTAGGGAGATAATGACCTAGGCATGAAAGGGGATATATCCTAGGGTGAGATAGTATGAAAATAGGTCAACGTTAGGTAGGTTGGGGCTGCAAAAATAGCTTAGGATAGTAAAATGGTAGACAGTCCTGAGGATGGACGTGATTTTTTGGGATAGTAGGAGAGAGGCCTAGAGATCTTGCGTTAGGAGTCTAATAGTTTAGAGTGGTGGCTAGGTTGCTAATGAATATGGACAACAAACTTCACAAAGAGTGTTGTCCAAAAGAAATTCCTTGAAACACTTTTAATATTTACCATTCCAATAAAGTTGTGTTCAAACCAAGCATGTGTATTATTAATGTCAACACCACCTAAGTAGAAATTCTTGATCTTCTTAAAATGATGACATATAAGCAACTTATTATTAACTGGACCTAAGTAATTCCTCTCTTTAAATGAATATTATAAATAACTACAAAAAAATTTGATCCCCATTTTACTAAATGTATGGCATTTTTCTTTCCTTTGGGGAGATTCTCAAGGTGCAATGGATATTTTCTTTACAAATGAATGATTATGGATTTAATTTTCTTGATCCCTTTTTATGTTAGGATACCTGACTTATGAGTTTTTCTTTTTATGAATGAAAGTACCCAATAATAGGGAAATGTAAGAATACCAAGATATGATAATTTTATCAATGTTCACTAATGACCTCAAAGGTAGGTCAATGGGACTCAAAAGTACAATTTTGTAGTGACCCATTGTGGGATCATAGTATCATCTCATAGAAGCTGAATTATAAAACAAAATAAGTTAAACTATTGAAAAAGAGAAATGAAAAAATGGAAATTTCATATGTAACATGAAAAAGGGATGCTCATCCTCGTTAGAAGATGAATCGCTTGATGTCATTACAAAAATAGTACTAAAAGTAGAGAAGGGAGAAGATGATTTCCCCGGTGAGTCACCAACCACAGATTAGTCAATTCATTGCCCGACAATGTCTTTAGGGGAGAGTCCTGATTTGAGAGGACTTGACTATGTAACCATGGGTGAAATTAAAAATACCTAGCGATTGAAGGTTGGTTTCGTGAAGGGGGTTTGCAGTGAAAAATGAATTGTGATAATAAAGAGATATCCTCAAAATCCTAGTGGGGGTAGGTCTGCTAGATGGAGGTTGAATAAAAGTGCATAGCCCATCCAATCTAGTGTTTGGTTTGACCTAGTTTTGTTCCTACCACTCATTTCCACCAAATATTTTGATCGATAGAAGAAAGGAAGTGATTAGCTTAATATTATCCATCCTTAGAGGTTCATGTAAGATCTATCCCCTTTATCCCAACATTTTCATGGTAAAATGAGTTAGGATTCTCTAGTACGGATACCAAAATAAGGTAGAGAGAGAACTACAAGAGTGTCAGTAGTAGAGGACATAAATGGAGTGTTGACACAAAGGGTGGATATCTTATATACACAAACAAAAGGAAAATAGGTCTTCTCTTTTAACATAATGGAGAAGGGACCACCAGTGTTGAACACAACACACCCACCACTCAGAAAAACAAAGTGGAATAATTTTCACACTCAAAGATTGCAATTGTAGATATCCAATTCATGGATGCAAAGATGGACACCAAAGGTAGGAGATGACACCAAAGGTAGACATAGACAGTGAAATAATAAGCAAACAATATCACCTTGGCAAGAATTGGTTAAAAAAAGAACACATTCATCATATGGATAAGGGGTTCTAGTATTAAAAAGGGCATTCCTTCCATTCACAGGGCATGTGGAATGGAATAGGAACCTTGATACTGGATTCTTTTAAATATCCTATTCATAGTCTGGACAAAGACAATGCACACCTCATTACTGAACTCAATTGAATGATAAGAAGTTATTCCCATTGCTACAATTAATCACCACACAACACATAAATCTAAATTATGGCATCAACTAGGACTCAAATCCAAATTTAAGAAAAAGATCATTTCCTTATTTATGATAAATGATTTTAAGTTTCACTTAACTATAGGGAACATAATTACAATTTTGTGCTTGTCACAGGTTCAACTATATCATTAGCTCAAGGAAATATTTAATAAACAAGTGACCAAAAGAACAAACCCACACAAACATGGTAACAACAACAATTGCAAGGTATACTTAAATGGAACTTAGTATCTAAATCTAGTTAGAAGGAACATGATCCAAGTTATTGGCTTTAGTCTGTTAATTCCCTAGATGAAAAATATAGAGTAATTTTGGAGACAACCAAACACAGTTACAATGGTATGTTGTTCTAGACATTACAATAAATCAAATGATATATTAATCACCCCAAAACTTCCAAGAATGGGGGACTGTGTTAGAGTGAATCTATATCTAGCATTAAAATGGTGGGGTTGTCTTTGTAATAGTTATGTCATTCCTTAATTGAGTGCCAAGTTAGTAGCTTTAGTATCTTTAGGGAGCTATAGAGATTAGGTCTATATGTCTTGTGTTAGGCCACTAAGAGTCTAGGATTTCTAGGCTTAGGATGTAGGTTAGGTTTAGGGTAGGCCAAGGTATGTAGGGGTAGCCTAGGTTAGGTTAGGAGGTTCGAACCTCCTAGGAGGAGAAAGAATCATATGAAGAGGATGATGAACCTCAGGGTCACTGCATTCAGTGTGTACTATATTGATTTAGGCTAGAAACAGTGTTGGCTAGAGAGACATACCTTGGGGATTGTGCCCACTTCCATGCATCCTTAACACTCATGGAGTCAGCATAACTTTGGCTTCTTAAATTCAAATTTCCTAAAAAAAATCATTGATCTCCACATTCATTACGAAATATCATGATAGTCATAAATCAACCAAAAATCACCTTAAACCAGTCCTTAAAAAGATCCATACCTTTGAGTGATGGGGTGCCTCCAATGTTGCTCCTCTCCATCCTGCAATTCATCACATGACTTAATTATATTTCAGAATAATAATTAAAGATGTAACAACCTCTACAAATTAATGACTAAAGACAAATACATGAATGAGCTTCTCTTCGTTTCGAGAATAAATTATTCTCTACCGAACATGACCAACCATGTGAAGGTGGAAGCTCTTTTGGCCCCTCCCCCCCTCTCACATCACTCTCATTTCCCCATACCCAATCTATCTATATTTTACAACTATAATTAGAAATGACAAGAACATTAAATGTAAGCAAAAAACATTCATCGTCATGTGCTAAAACAAAAAACATGAAAGAAAATAACATTCATGACATGTAGGAAAACAAAATACATTACATTGGACCAGAAATATAATGGATTTATATTAATAATAAAATGTCTAATAATTTCTTCTTCTTATTCTTCTTGGTCTCCATGAAAGCACAAATTAAGTCAACATCATAATTTAAATGATCCCCCACGGTTACTGGGCCCTCTTGAAGTGTTGCATCATCAGTACTCAACACCTCACGCCATGATGAACTTATAGTATTTCGGCGTGGAGGTTGAGGATGCGCATGGAAATCCATTGCTACAACAACAACAAAAATTCAAGTGATATTGTTATTCACTGTTCTTAGGGAAATTTAATTACTACAGATTTAATTACAATGTTTTATACCTGGATTAGCTGGTGCAGTAGAAACAGTATTTGGTGGTCGCATTGTTGTTTCTGCGCTTGTTGATATTCACTCTCGATCATCATCTACATGCTATGCCATATGAAACAATATAAGTATTTAGTACAAAATATACCCTAAATATTAATACTCATCGAAAAATGGAAAAACATTAAAAATGCATGCATACCACTATGTAATGGTCCTTCGAAAACAACACTTGAATCAATATGGGGGTCAGGATGTGGTTCATCAAGTACATCATGAGCATTGGTAGCATTTTTACTCTCCTGCGAATGTGGAAAATACACATTATTTTACATTTTAAATGAATAAAAAATATATTTTACATTACAAGTAATCAATGAGAAAAACCTAATCGACAAATTTTTAATTTCATTTTATTTACCATGTCATCCAGAGAGACACGTGGCGATTTCCCCAAGCTTCTTCATCGCGCCACTACACCATCAAAACCCTTCGTGAACCCGACCTTTATATCTTCTTATGTGGCTTCGTCGTTGAACAAATCCCCCTGCATTGAAAAATATCAAAATCATTAGTCACTAGCTGCAATGAATTACATATTTTGTGACGATGATAAAAAAAAAGTAAAATGTTTAGGCACTTACAACCTATGCCTTCAATCTCCTGTAACCACCTTGGCTCAATTTATGTTGGCCGTGTTTGTCTTGTCTTGCCTTTGTTTCCTTGGAAGTGTCTTGGAGTCTACGCAATATTTTGAAATATGTTAGATATTGATTGTTTTCCTCGTAAAGTAAACAAAAGACCATCATAGTAAATTGAAAACACCTCTTACCTTCAAGGGCCAGGTGGTTTCTTCCCTTGTGCTTTCATCGCTAATTCTCTTGCATCGAGAATAATTTCTTTCCAATCCATCTCGGGGACAACCAAAGGGAGTTCGCACTTGGGGTCCTATACTAATTTATTCCTATACGCCTCTCTAACATGTTTCAAATGCTTGTTGGTCCTTTTTATGACTCCCGGCTTATTGAACGAGTCACCAAACTCGCCAACCAGTCTGGAGATAATAAGGCTTTTCAGTTTGGAATTTTGTCAATTCCATCGTAGTCAAATGGTCAGCCCAAAAAGTTCTAATGCATAGTCATGCACACTATTGTAGAACACAGTGTTTCATGTAAAACATCGTCATCATTAGTAATTTAAATCTCACTAATATGTGATTGTCTAAACAATTATATAACAAGAATCTCGATAAAGACATCTATTAAATCCTTGGTAGCTGTACTATTTTTAGAGGAACCATGTCCTAGTCAACCAAAAATGATACCATTGTTGTTCCTATGCTTTGGATACGTGTAGCACCAGAGTAACAATCAACGGAAGAGTGATGAGTTCCATTATCATGTACACCACCTACACAATCTGGTGTGTATTGTGGGGGCGTGGCATCACCCCTCAAAGGTATAGAATCGGTCTCAAGTGGCACACTTGGGGTGGAAAATAGCCTCGTGGCTATGTGGCCATGCAGGTTCGTTGTTGCAGTCCTTCTTATACTACCAGGACCTTCCCCTTCCCCTCTCATCGATCTCATAAAATTCTACAATGAGAAATATGTGTTAATTGCATATATCAAATTACAAAATTTAAAACCAAAAAGTTGATATTGTTAGATGACATGACTTACCCCATAATTTGCTATCTTAACACATAATTCAGCTATCCTTAGGAAATCCTCATCTGTTTCTGGCCCAACAACGACCAAATCCATGAATTTCCTATTAGCCTTTCTTAGGGACAATTCTATTGTCTGCAAGGGGTCTCTATAATAAAATATCTCTTCATCGCTTATATATTCATCGTTTTCGGTCGATGCGGTGCTAGGAACGGGTATTTTTCCCCAATCAATGTCTTTGCCATGCCTAGGGCCTTTGCCTCGATCACCACTCTAGCAGAATTTCAAGAAGAATGTTAGTACGTGCAAGAAATATTGAAAAACCAATATATGAAATAATGGAATATTGGAAAATATTATCAAATGAAACATTCACACATACAAATTAACAAATATTTGGAAATGAAACATCGATCAAAAATTAGCAAATGGAACATTAAAAAATAAAATAAAATTTCATCACAAATGAAACATTCACAAATTAAGTAATCCCTTTTTAAGTTTGGGTATAATGGGTTTTGTACCGTAGTAAAAGAATACGTTCCTGTGTCGACTCGATTCAGATTGTAATCGACCAACAACTATTCACCTGTCGTTATTGTTTTCACCGCACATACAAATATCCTATTACGTTCACGCTCCTCAAAAATTCAATTGGGTTCCTTTCTTGTCATCCCAGGCCTTGTACTGTTTATAAGACCTGCAATATTCCCCAATGCCTTTGGCCTTCCATCAATATACATAGTCGCTCCTTTATTTTTATTATTGTCTTTTGGCTGTATATAATTTGTGGCGAGTGCATATCTCTGCATACTAGGCATATATTGGACTAGCCTCAACCATACTCCATAAGTGTAACATGGTCCAACATACTCAAACAATTCAACCAATCCGCCATATTTTACCTTTATGTCATCCATGGAGAATAAACCAAGGCCATGGATGGATTATGGAGCAATGCGATACATCCTCTCATTAACACAGAACTCAGTGTCCAACTCTGGCAGTTCCTTGGGTACCCATTGTTTCAGTAGGTGTTTGTACCTCAAGGGAACCTCCATTTCACCTATTCTCTCATCGTCATAAGAGCATGATCCTCCTTCAGCAAGAAAGAATTTCATGCTCCTACCAAAATTTCTTCTGACCTTTTCACCTCTAGTTGATTTCACCTTGTTACATGTGTTGGATATGTTTTCCCTTTTCCCTCTCAAAATTTCATCGCTCAAGCTGGATGATAGGTCTGATAGATACATATTTGGTTGTACCTACACTCCATCAAGGGAGAAGGAAACGTTAGGCCAACGATCTTCATATTATAGTACAGCTAAAGATAAACATTGAAAAGATAACTTGACATGTAAGACTTTTGCATCTAGGGTTGGAGCCCAACCTCTGAGAAAATAAAAAGTATTTCTTCACTCATTATTTTGGGTAGGTGTTGGGCCAAGAGAACAAAATATATTAAATGTTGCTGAAAAGAATAATGTTGGGTGGGAATTGAGCCAAAAGATTCAAATGAATGCTTCCAAGATTTGTTGGGGTGGAAGGAAGATCTCAAAATAACCCAACGCTATACATCAAATGAATCTGGGTGGGAGGGTAGTCTCTAATGAACTAGATAAATGTTGATGTTGAAGATGATTGTTTTGGGTGGGCGTTGAGATAAAGAGAACCAAAACTACTACCAAGAGTAGCTAAGGTAGAGGAGTAGACCTCAAGTAACCAGAGCTATATGAATTGATTTTGTTCATAAGTATAAAGTTTCATTATCCAATATTATGTGTGCTAGAAAAGTGTAAGTAAATATTTGGATGATTCGTTGCTGTGGAAACTACTCATGGAGAGAATGACACCATGTCTCAAATTGCATATGTGCAATTTTATCTTGTTTGATCTCTAACAACTACATCAGAAGAGAAATCTGTAAAACATATATACATATATATGAGTTATGCAGTTTCTGAGTTAGATTGCTAGAATAGGCTATTGGATGAGGAAGAACAAAACCAAACCAATGCCTAGAGATAGGTGTCCAAAGTAGATATATTTGTGTGCATAGGACATGCATCAGTTGCAATGTGCCCAACATAGTACCAGTTTCAATTGTATTCTTTCCCATGATCAAGAAGTGCACAACTGATATAAAAAAGTGGTAATTATATATTGTCAAATGCCAAAGTGATAATTTCATATAACATAGGGATTATAAACTTATAATACAGGAAGGATTTCTTATGTACAAAATCTAGTTGTTGTTGTCTTACCATAGAGATATGTGAGTTGAGAGAGAAATGTCATGGATAAGAGTCATGAGAATGGAGCTCATGAAAATTGGTGTGTAAAAGTGAAACAATCAACTAGAGTGAGGGTGTAGGAAAAGTGTGTTGATCCACATACATGAGTTGACTTGAATAAAGCCATGAGAAAATTCTACATAATGAACCTCCTTTATTGTTGGTTTATCAATAAATGTGCAACCAAATCATTGTATCAACATGACACTATATCATTTCGTGGAGCGTAATTTTTCTAGGGAATAGGTGTCAAAAACATGGATCTGCTCTCATTTTCCCTTTGTATTAACCCCTCCAACCCCCTACCCCTTCGGGTACTCCTTGTACCACCATATATTCTACTAACTCTTAGTCGCTCTAAGGGATTTATCCATTAGCATTTTTGGAAGGGATCCAGCTTAAGAAATAATTAGAGAGACTAATATATGGGGGTTTAGGTCCAACAATGTAGATGAAATCCCTACCTCGTGGCATATCCATGTGTGATTCATGAGTTTCTATGCATTCACTAAGAGGGTTACCCATAGAGCATGGTGCAACATCATATAAATCTCGGTAACGAGATCTTGATAAACTATTATAACACTCTCCAATGAAAATTTTCAACCAACATATAATGTATGTAGGTCTTGAGAAACTATTATAACACTCTCCAACGAAACTTTTCAACCAGCAGATGATGTATGTAAGTCTTCATGTGACGGAATTGAGCATCAAACCCTTGAGAGAGACAAGACATTTGAAAAAATAAATACGATGAATAAATGTTGGAGACCTAAAACTTGTAGACTTAAGTTTTCCTTCATTTGATTCCCCAAAAGTGGTGAGCATGGATTCTTCATATACTATTGCACTGCATATGTAGGCCAAAATCACTTGTATTCTTCAATCACTACAAGTGTTCGTTCTAGCGTAGGATTTGATTGGTGGGATTCAAATTTGCTAGGTAATATCAAGTATCCTTCCATTCCTAACTCGTGGGATGGAAAATTTACCCAATCCTAACTCATGGGATGGAAAATTTACCCTTAACTGTTGTTGTCAATTCTCCAAGAAGGTGAGAGGGAAAGTAGAAATGCATGAAGACAAGAAGTAATTCATTTTTTTAAGGGAGAGGATGCTCTACATGAAATTTCTAGCCACTGTCAACAGTCATTTGTCTTCAAATCGCTATGGAAGCAATCACTATGCTTGGGAGGTAAATGAGCAATCCCTATGCTTGGGAGGTAAATGAGAATGGGAATATACCAATAGGACTCATACTCAACGATTTGCTTTGGAAGGGGCAGGAAAAAATTAGAATAACATACTCAACGATTCGTTTTGGAAGAAACAAAAGTCAAACAAAAATATAGAAAACAAATACAGAGTCAACACGACACTAAATCACTATCCTACGAGGTGTGAGATCAATAGTTGAATATGGAGGCAAATTTTCCTTGGTACCATGCGATTTTGCTGAGGCCAGCAAAAAAACAATGTAAAACTAAAATCTTGGACATATGCTTGCCTTCATATCGTCAACGGGAGACATAAATCACTGAGTAAGAAGGTATGATCACATCCCATGTGAGCGATTATGCTTCATTAGAAATCGTTTAGTTTGAAGGGATTTAAACTAAAGGATTTATCCAAAAACGCTCTTAGTCACTCTAATTCCACTAGCTCTTAGTCGCTCTAATTCCATTTGGGGGTTTAGGGTTTAGAGATTATTTTGCAGCACCATTTTTAGGCCATTGTGGGTTTCCTTCATACCTTCAAAAATCTTGGGGTCAACAACATACAGGTCTGCATATCCAAAAACATTGCTTAGACAGGAGGGTTGCATACCATGGTTTATTCCAAGGAATTCGAAGGAATCTTTGTGCGCCTCTCCCTCCTTCTCCATGCTCTTCTCCCTCCTCTGTGTGCCTCTCCCTCCTTCTCCCGTGCTCCTCTCACTCCTTCTCCTCATCTCCCTCCTTCTCCCCTGCTATCCTCCACTCTGTGCATGTGTGCCTCCTTCTCCCCTGCTACCCTCCACTCTGTGTGCATGTGTGCAACTATTCACGCCGGTTCAAAAATATGAGTGTGATAGTCATGTAGTGATAGTGTAGTTTGATTTTGGTTTTGTTTTTGTTTTTATGTTGTTTTGTTTTGGTTTTTTTATTTTATATTATTTATATATAATATAATTTATATATATATATATAACAATTTTGACTATGTTCACTTAGATCCCATTGCCACAATATTTGTTGAGGAATTACATGTATTTACAAAGTGTTTAATTGATTTTCTCTCTGGTCATACCTCTGAAGACAATGTCACTTCTAGTTCAAATAGTTATTTATCCTTTGTATATACACACACATGCTATCAAATGCTATCACATAGGTTTATCAATAAATGTGCAACCAAATCATTGTATCAACATGACACTATATCAGTTCGTGGAGCGTAATTGTTCTAGGGAATAGGTGTCAACAACATGGCTCCGCTCTCATTTTCCCTTTGTATTAACACCTCCAACCTCCTACCCCTTCGGGTACTCCTTGTACCACCATATATTCTACTAGCTCTTAGTTGCTCTAAGGGATTTATCTGTTAGCGTTGTTGGAAGCGAATCCAACTTAAGAAAGAATTAGAGGGACTAATATATGGGGCTTTAGGTCCAACAATATAGATGACATCCCTACCTTGCGGCATATCCATGTGTGCTTCATGAGTTTCTATGTATTCACCAAGAGGGTTACCCATAGAGCATGGTGCAACATCATATAAATCTCGATAACGAGATCTTGATAAACTATTAGAACACTCTCCATTGAAAATTTTCAACCAACAGATAATGTGTGTAGGTCTTGAGAAACTATTATAACACTCTCCAATGAAACTTTTCAACCAGCAGATGATGAATGTAAGTTTTCATGTGACGAAATTGAGCATCAAACCCTTGAGAGAGACAAGACATTTCAGAAAATAAATACGATGAATAAATTTTGGAGACCTAAAACTTGTAGACTTAAGTTTTCCTTCATTTAATTCCCCAAAAGTGGTGAGCATGGATTCTTCATATACTATTGCACTCCATGTGTATGCCAAAAACACTTGTATCCTTCAATCACTACAAGTGTTCGTTCTAGCGTAGTATTTGATTGGTGGGATTCAAATTTGCTAGGTAATATCAAGTATCTTGCCATTCCTAACTCATGGGACGAAAAAATTACCCAATCCTAACTCATGGGATGGAAAATTTACCCTTAATTGTTGTTGTCATTTCTCCAAGAAGGTGAGAGGGAAAGTAGAAATGCATGAAGACAAGAAGTAATTCATTTTTTTAAGGGAGAGATGCTCTGCATGAAATTTCTAGCCACGGTTGACTGTCATTTGTCTTCAAATCGCTATGGAAGCAATCACTATGCTTGGGAGGTAAATGAGCACATGTCCTACTAGTGGAGCACATGTCCAATGAGTTTCATCATAGTTATTTTTTGTGTACCCTTCATGGAGAAGGTTTACGATAATGAAATATGGTTTTGCCTTTGTTAAAGGTAAATCTGTTGGCAGGTTAACAGTTGGGAGTGAGCTTGTCATTGATGGAAAGAACAACGATGACAAAGATCAGCACGATCAATAGCGCAATGATAATGGCAGAGGATGAGCAACAATGAACGTTGGATCTCATTCAGAATCCTTGATGACCGTCTGATTTGCATTCAAAGAGGAGTAGCGCGTAGTAGACGAGAATAGATCTCGGGCGTTAGATCCGAGCGCGGGGTCCGATCGTCATTGGATCTAGGAGAACTTGCACGTTCTTTAAAGTGCAAGGAGAAGCAGGCTTACAAAATCCCGAAATCAGGAGGACCATCCATCTTTGGGCAGGACACATGGTAACAGAACAACATTTCGCTGATTGGAAAGTCAAAGGAAGGAGGTGCTCTAACCCCTCGAAATCGTGAAATGATCCTGGCCGTTGAAGCCAGAGGACACATGGCGAGCAATCGACATTTCACTGACTCAAAGGTCAAAGGAACGAGGTTCTCTATCCTTCCAACTCGCGATATGCGAAATTGCGATATAATCTCAGTCGTTGGATCGAGGACAAATTGAGACCGTCGATCCAAGAAGGATACATGGAGAATGATCATCCCTTCACTGACTGGAAAGTCAAAGGAACGAGGTTCCCTAACCTCTCGAACTCGCGATATGCGAAATCGTGAAATAATCCTAGTCATTGGATCAAGGAAAAATCTGGGTCGTCAGATCTAGGAAGTAGAGCATGACATACCACGTCA
>SNQJ01S0023239.1:0-31825 GCA_010110895.2 Picea sitchensis | reverse complement strand
ATTCTCTACTAAACAGGGGCAACCACGTGAAGGTGGAAGCTCTAATTATGCCCCCCCCTTCCCCTCACATCACTCTCAACTTCCCCATACCCAATTTGAAATAATAAAGAACATGTAAAATACTATATTATACAAAATAAAAATATATAAAGATCATCATATAAAACACATACCTCTATATATCATTCATCTTATTCTTCATCAAACTCAACATCGTCAATATCATCTTCATCATGAACATTTTCATTTCCCCAATACCCAATCTATCTATATTCAACAACTATAATTAAAAATGACACTAAGATTACATGAAAGAAAAAAAAACATAAGAGATCTATAGTACAAATCACTCACCACATGTATGAATATCATTGATCTTATTCTTCATCCAACTCATCATATTCTGCATCATCATCTGGTATTTCAGAATCATCGTCGAATGGATTGGCCATATCAACATCATCATCAATACTGTCATAATTTTCGACAATATTATCATCAGATATAGCATCATCGAGAACATTATCATCTACATCATATAGTGGATCAACTTCTTCGACTTCATCATCTGACGATACATAGTCTACCTCCTCATGTTCCTCTGTCTAGGTCTTCGTCTACCTCCTCATGTTCCTCTGTCTAGGTCTTCTACAGTACTCATCGTCTTTAGTCACAGGCTGGCAGGAGTAAATCTCTGATACCACTGAAATATCCTTGATCCCGCTAGTCAGGATGTCTACTACGGATCTAGTGTTATGTCTCACAAATATGATACACTGGGGCTTTATGAATGTGTTTTTATCTTCAGATCTGATAGTCTAGGGGTTTTTGGATGCGTTTTAGTTATATGCTTGAGATGTTTTGTGGTTGTTTCATGTGCATGTTATATGTTATGTTTTAAACGGTATAAGTATATATATGGTGTATGTGGAAATAAGGAACATCAACCGCCCAATACTATGTATTATATGATTCAAGCATGGAAATACAATGGAATATTGGAAATATATAAGCGAGTCTTCAGTTAGATCTCATGGACCGTCACTGGAATACAAACAAATAACATAAAATATATGTGATCAGAAGATGAAGGTAGATCTGATGCATGCATGGATAGATCGACAAAATCGACGATTCCAAAGAAGCACGATAACCGCTAATAAACTGGAAAACTTGTCTGGAAGGTTATACCCGTCGGCATGACCTAGAAACTGTCCCAATAGAAGTTCCCTGGCCTCTAGAATGATATTGGTGAGTTTCGGATGACATATCTGGTCTCTGAAGCTCTGGATCTCGTACCCTGGGGGTCTACACACCTCCAGGCTCTCTGGATGCGCCCCAAATTATTCCACCAATGGAATTGGCTGATATATAACTCAAAATGATCACCTCACCAAATGTGGAACTGGGTCGGAAGGGTTTCCCTGGATCTACTCGGATGCTTCGTCTATAACCTCAACTATCCTTCCAAAAGAGTTGCGCCCTATATGGTTGTATGATGCGCTCTAAAGGATTCCACGGTCTGAATCTGATGGGAAGTGGTTCAATCTATGCGCCCTGGCTAGATCTCAATTGGGTCGGAAGGAAACTGCAATTTGAACTCTGAAGTCGTGCAGCTCCACAAACCCTCTATCTGACTTGTGCCCTCACTGGTTGAGTTGTGCAACCTGCAAACTGGATACTCCTTAATAGCATCGTGAAATACCTGGATGGTATCTCCAATGGGCTAGGGTGTGTCTCTCAACACTGAAACCTATCAATGGTGGTGGTTTCCTCCAAAAATCCACAAAACAGTAGAAGTCGAATCTCAATTGTACTTATTAAATAAAGGGACTTGAACCTAACGTGAATCGAACACACAATTCTATGATCTGGAGTTAGACGTGCTACCATTGCACCATGGATCCAATTTTGTGCCAATATTGTTGACCAGAGTAACAGAACTCTATCACTCAATGATCAATAATTCTAATTATCCATTCTAATGAATTCAATAAATGTTAACTTTGTTTATTAAATAACCTAATCTCTTAACCACAACCACGTCCTTTGCATGTTTTGTAATCTGGTATGTATGATAGTTCAAAGGAATCTGGTGATCTCGTATGTTTTGTAATCTCGTATGTCTGGTAATATAGAACATCTAGTTCTCATTTCCTCCATGTATGTTCCAAAAACCTTATTATAAATAACTTGTGTATCAGTGAAATGATTTAAATACTTCATACAGTATACTACCAAATAATGTTTACAAAAATATATCAAATGGACAATGAAAAGTGATATGGACTCAAAACAATGAGAACGAGACTTTACAAGGAATGAGATTTAAGTTTATGCAAATTAGAGTTGTGAGTCCTTTGTATCTGCTTGCTTTGGCAAAGATTTTATAGGAACGTGAATGGTTACTTTTGGAGTTAATGCTATCATTTTCACCAACAAGGAGGGCACTCTCTATGTCTCTAAATTCAGCTAACATTATGACTATTTTCTTGCCAACAGGGTGCACTTATTAGAACCTATTTTTGGGATTGTTTCAAGAAATGTGGAAACAAATGAAGAAAAGCATTATGATTTCCCCAAAAAACCAACTATATGTTGTCCAATAACTATCTATAAATATCTAATAAACTATCAATCACATGCAATTTCGTGGAGGATTCTATGGACATATTGGACTCTCTAGTGGATCGGCTAAAGATTTGCATGATATAGAATAAAGATATGTTGTATGAAAATCATATAATATTAAATTCATGACATTATCACACCTGTATAAGTTCATGGAGGAGTCTATGGACATATTGGAGATCTGATACAGAGTTCTAAATTTGTGGATCGGCTATGGACTATGTGTCATTCACACAGAGACTCTTTCCATTCGGATGGATAGAGTCTCTGTGTGAATGGCATAGAGCCCATAACATGACATAACTAGTATGAACACCTAAGTTATTACTTGCACTGTGTTATCAGATAGGGTAGAATCAATCCCATGGAACCAATACTAATAAGATACAATCTATAAGACTAGTTATGTTGTTACTTATGTCAGTTTTAATGGGTATAATGCTATACTAATGGTAATGAATAGTTTCTAATACAATAGGTATCTTTACTTGTAGTCTCTGTGTGAATGGAATATGAATGGATAGAGTCTTTGTGTGAATGGAATAGAGTCCATATGGACTATGTGTGACAGAGTCCATATCCGAATGACATAGAGTCAAATACTATAATTTAATATAAATTTAAACCATAAAACGCATTTGTAAAACTCTAAAAATTACCTGAATTTGTCACCAACTCCCTACGCCAACATTTCCACCAACATCAATGCTCACTAATCCACCAATGATCATCTGCAATGTCTTTAAAGTAACAGTGTAATGAAAGGTCAGTCATATATAATGTATGTTTTCGGCCGAAACACGTTTTCAGCCAAACTTTTTGCTGCCAAAGAAAAAAATTGGCTACCATTTTTGTTACACAAAAGTTGAGGATGTCGTTTGTGCGTTGTTCGATTTGACGTGCAATTTTTCGGCCAAAAAGTTCAAAACTTCAGCCGAAAAAATGATTCTAACAATTTTTTCTCCCCCATTCTCACGAAAGTGTTACCACCTTCACGATGTTACCCTTTAACAGGAAAATAAAAACACCATTTGGATTTTTTAACCCCTGAGAAATAAGAATGGAAACTACAACAATAAAAACACATAATGGACACCAAAGACGCAATATTTTTAACTAACCCCAGGAAACCTCATATACAAAAATCCATCATGAATATGAAGGATAGTGCCTTCCTTCTCAATTTATTGAGAGTACAAGGTAAACTTTAGAGATCAAAAAGGGATACCAGAGAAACAATATTTTTAACTAACCCCAGGAAACCTCATGTACGAAAATCCATCATGAATATGAAGGATAATGCCTTCCTTCTCAATTTATTGAGAGTACAAGGTAAACTTTAGAGATCAGAAAGCTCGTTATGAATATCTAAGACACTATGATCTACTACATCCCCTACAAAATGCTTATTTTCTATGTTCTATTATCTTTCTACTCCTCTTGGGTACTACTATACTATGGAACATCAAATCACTACACTAGTAGTTAAACCTCTTTCCCTTCTTTCAACTAAAAATTTTAACACTCTTTCTTGATCATTAAGGTTAGGTTAGGGTTTCTTTTCTCATAATACTTATATAATTCACTAAGGAAATGTGTCCTTTTATAACTAAAATATAAATATTTAAAAATTCTTAACTCAATAATATATAATTTTTAATTTAAAATTTTCTATTAAATGAAGCTTTTGATATAAAATATAAAATTTTAATTTTAATGATTTAGTATTTTTATATAAGATATAAAATCTTAATTTTTATGATTTAATGAAATATAACATGATTGTATTACCATCTTATTTTTAAGATAAATTTATTTTTTCGATGAATCTTTTGATATAAAATACAAAATCTAAATTTTAATGATTTATTCTTTTGATTTAAAATATAATCTAAATTTAATGATTTATTCTTTTGATTTATTCTTTTGATTTAAAATATAATCTAAATATAATATAATTTTAATGATTTATTCTTTTGATTTAAATATTCTTTTGATTTATTTTTTCGATGAATCTTTTGATATAAAATACAAAATCTAAATTTTAATGATTTATTCTTTTGATTTAAAATATAAAATCTATTTTTTAATGATTTAATGAAATATAACATTATTATATTACCATCTTATTGGCACGCGTAATTTTTCATCTATATAGACTTATAATAGATTTTATAGGTTTTGGGGGTTATGATCTTATTAGGCAGCAAGTTGTTGTTGATAAGGCTGAGCATTAGATTGCAGCTTATAGCCAGAAAGGGGGATTGTAGGATTTTATTTTGCATCTATTGTGGGTAATTGTATGCTACCTGCTACCAATATAAACTTTAAACAAATTAGAAAGTACTTTTTTCTCTGCTAAATCCCTTAATTAAAAAAGTGATATATAATTATAATTATAAATTTCCAATTAGCTTCTTGTAATTAAAAAGCGTGGTCAATAGAGGCCAAAAGCACAAAGGGTTGATGAGTGGTCTGAAGGGTTTGTAAAGTCAAGAGGTCATGATTAGGGATGCCAATTGTCCCCCATCATCAAATTGCACAACCTCAATGACTAGGAGTTATCATGTCATCGTTAATGTTATGTGATTTATAACACTTTCCACGTGTTTGTCATGTATATGTTGACTAATAATCATAACAGATATTATTAGTTGTGTTTTGATGTTCTGTGTTTTCGTATTTTATATCCTTTTATCGTTATCACTTTTATCATTGTATAAAAGTTTGACATGGTGTTTTTAATCATAATGTGAAAAAAATGAATTGTTAGAGTATCTTGGCCTTGTATCATGTTTGTACTTAGTTTTAATTAATCCCAAAGTCAAACTCTTACACTTCAATCTCACCCAGTCATTTTCTAAGTCCATTTTTTCAACATTGTTCTTGCACATAGTACATGAAGGCCCTCTGATATTATGAAGCAACACTTCAATCTCACCCAGTCATTTTCTAAGTCCTTTTTTTCAACATTGTTCTTGACACATAGTACATGAAGGCCCATGTAATATTATGAAGCATGTATGTAGGAAGGTGAATCATGTGCAAAGATTAGATGTTTAATAACTTAGCCCAACCAAGATTGTATGTATATGAATTAAGTCATTTTTGTCAACATTGTTCTTGATACATAGTACATGAAGGCCCTGCAATATTATGAATCATGTATGTAGGAAGGTGAATCATGTGCAAAGATGTTTAATAACTTACCCCAACCAAAATTGTATGCACATGAATTTGTAGTTATTTGGAGACATCCAACTTTCTTTAGAACATAAAAAATGTTTTGGTAAATAGAGATTATGTAATTTTCTTTTTTAGATAAGATGGTGTAAATTAATACCAAATGGGAAGTTTTGAGAAGGTATGAGATAGTAATAAAGGATTATATTGTTTTATAGAATTGCAAACACATTTATGAGTAAAAGTTTTATTATGTGTATCATAAGGTAAAGATATAGCATTCTGATGCAGGAGCATGTTTGAAAGCGCGCAGAGGCGGGACCACCCTACACGTGAGAGTTCTTCAGAACTTTTGTGTGGGCAGTTGCAACTGATTTCGGAATCCGCCTCCACTCAGCGCCGGAAATTCACCTTTGGAAGCACACTGGAACCGGTGTCGAATTTTACCCTTTGAGGCAAAGTTTTGAAATTGTAAACAGAGCAAGAGTTTCCACTTCGGCTCTGGAATGCGACTGGACTAAGATAGCGTAGGATGAAATTTAGAGTAGGCGAGTATCCAGGGAAAAACCCTAGAAACATTTTTGAGTTATGTAGAATCTTGTACAACCAGTTAGAGAAGGTTGGAATACAGAAAGAAATTGGTTGTAAGAGAAAAACTACGAGTTAGCAGGAAATCTCAGTGTTTTTGACTTATTGTAAGTCTGAATGTATTCTGTAGACATTGGGCACTTGTGAATATAAAAGAATGGAAAATTGATCCAAATGTATGGTGTGTGTGCACTGTGTGCATTTTCCTGTCATTTCTGTTTACATGAACAAGTGGATGGAACTGTGAGTTTCTTTTCAGTTTCTATTGTTTCTCTTCATTGAAGCTCTGCAAGGTGTGCATCGAGCGAGGAGAGAACATCAGGAGATCAGGAGGAACCTCTCTATGAGAAACCCCTTGGATCCGAGCTATCGGAATCCCTTAGACGCAAGGAGTGTGTGGGAATTCGAGGCCTACACAAGGCAAAGCTCAAGAGGGATAATGCTTCGGAAAGTGTTATCAAGATCCCGGAACGCATTCCCTGGAAGGAACAAAGACCAAGTCTTCGAAGACTTAGAAAATCTTCTAAGTCTGAAGTGAGTAAAAGCTCAGGAGGAAGAACGTCGTCGAGCGTTGGATCGTGATCGAGAATCCCACGGACCATTCGATTTGAGGAAGGAGCACAGACTTTAACACTGTGTAGATCCAGGAGAGGCGATCTCGAAGATCTGAATGGAGGGTGGGAAACTCTCGAGGAGAGTCGCAAAATAAATGGATTTGTGAGGAGGTTAGTGACGGGGAAGAGATCTGACCGTAGATCGGGAGGGCGTTCTGATTCATTGATCAAGGGCCTCAAGCCTCCGACATTTTGACATTTTGGTAATTCGGCAACCGGGGATTCGAAAGACAGAGGAGCGGGACCCTTGCATCGCGATTCCCCGAATCACGAAACCCCGAAAGAGTGAACACCAAGACTTTTCGGTGGTTCGGTATTTTGGCAACTGGGGGTTCGAAAGACAGAGGAGCGGGATCCTTGCATCGCGATTCCCCAAATCGTGAAATCTCGAAAGAGCAAACGCCAAGACATTTTGGTATTTCGGCAACCAGGATTTCCAAGGAGTAGAGATATCCCTTGCACCCAGGTTTCGCGAAACATGAAAACCTGAAGGAACAGGCGCTGGGACGTTTCGACATTTTGGCAACCAGGGGTTCGAAGGACGAAGGGACGGGACGCTTGACTTGTGAAGTCCCAATCCCTGATAATCACCCTTTTTAGCTTAGCGCAAGGTCAGAGCTCTTGGTTGTGTGCTGTGGGAACTCAAGCTTGGCACTTGGAAAAGCCAACCAAGAATTAGTGAGGGACCTGTGTGTTCATTTCGAAGGGTTCCAGTTTGGAACCAGAAGAGCCATTTCGGCTCCCAAACCAGAAGATCATGACCGGGAGGTCGCGCAGCCCCGAGGAGGGATAGGGGGTCTGCATCAGGTTTGGAAAGACATGACATCTGTCTTGGGAATGTCCCGAGAAGAAGAAGGAAGGAGGAGAAGCTCACATTCCAGAAGCACAATGAAGAGATGTTGAGGCAGAAGGAGCAAAGGATGGAGCATCTCTGATGTTAAGAAAAGTTCTCTTAAAACCAGAGGCAGAAATTGAAAAGCCAGCGCAGAGAAACAGTCTCTTCAGGACAGCTTGCAAGACTAAGGATAAAGTATGCAAGGTGATCATTGACAGTGGGAGTACTGACAACCTAGTATCCACAGAGATGGTGGAGAAATTGGAGTTGAAGACAACTGCACATCGAAGGCCATACAAAGTCTCATGGCTGCAAAAAGGACATCAGGTAACGATCGCTAAACAATGTCTGGTTGAAATTAAAATAGGAGGATATAAAGATGAAATCCTATGTGATAATTCCCATGGACGTATGCCATATTCTATTGGGAAGACCATGGCAGTTTGACAGAAATGTCATTCATGATGGGAGGAAAAATACATATACATTGGAGAAGAATGGTAGGATGCATATGTTGTTGCCAATGGAGGAGAAGAGAGCGAAAGAGGAAGCCAGCATAAGCATACTTCTCATGAGTGGGAAGGAACTCCTGAAAGAAGTCAAGGAAGAACATGAGATGAAATTTGTTGTGGTGAGGAAGCCCATAGTCATCCTTACGAGTACATCAATGGATGATTTTCCTGAAGAAGTTCAGGAGCTGCTGGATAATTTTGTTGATATAGTGGTGGATGAGTTGCCAAACTCATTGCCACCCATCAGGAGTATCAGTCATCATATCGACTTGATACCAGGAGCAAGCCTACCGAACAAGGCAGCATACAGATTAACACCTCGAGAAAATGAGGAGGTGAAGAACCAAGTCCAAGAATTGTTGGATAAGGGTTTGATCAGAGAAAGTTTGAGCCCATGCGTAGTACCAACTGTGTTAAGCCCAAAGAAAGATGGAGGATGGAGAATGTGCATAGACTTGAGAACCATCAACAAGATCACCATCAGGTACATATTCCCTTTACCGAGAATGGATGATTTAATGGATTTCTTAAGTGGAGCAAACTTCTTTTCTAAGATAGATCTGAAAAGTGGATATCACCAGATCAGGATGAGAGAAGGTGATGAATGGAAAATAGCATTTAAGACGAATGAAGGTCTGTATGAGTGGTTGGTTATGCCATTTGGCTTAACAAATGCCCTGAGCACTTTTATGAGGCTGATGAATAAAATTATGAAAGATTTCATTGGCAAGTTCATGGTTGTATATATGGGCGATATACTGATCTTTAGCAGGACTAAAGAGGAGCATTTGAGGCACCTAACGCTAGTAATGAGGAGGCTACAGCAGGAGAAGCTTCTGATCAATTTGAAGAAGTACTCTTTTATGAAGACATAACTCATTTATTTGGGTTTCGTGATCTCTTCGAATGAACTGAAGATGGATCCAGAGAAGGTGAAAGCGATCAGAGAATGGTCATCACCAAGGAGCATGTTCGAGGTAAGAAGCTTTCATGGTTTAGCAAGTTTTTATAAAAAGATCATTAGAGACTTCAGTGGGATTTGTGCATCCATGATGGATACAGTAAGGAAGCGGCACAAGTCTTTTAAATGGATAGAGGAGGCCGAAAAGAGCTTCAATATACTGAATAAGAAGATAACAAAATGACCAATTCTGGTCTTGCCGAATTTTGGGAAGACATTTCAGGTAAGATGTGATGCAAGTGGAGTTTCAATAGGAGCAGTTATGAGTCAGGACAACTGGCCTATTGCCTATTTCAGCGAGAATTTGAATGAGACTAAGAGGAAATACTCCACATATGACAAGGAGTTCTATGCCATAATTCAAGCTTTGAAGAAATGGAGGCATTATCTTGTCCCACAAGAATTTGTCTTGTACAGCGATAACCAAGCTTTACAATTCATAACCCGACAAGAAAAACTGAACCAGAGGCATGCAAAATGGGTTGAATTTATGCAAAATTTTACTTTTGTCATAAAGCATATTTTTGGGAATGCTAACAAAGTTGTTGATGCGTTAAGCAGGAGATGTTTGATCATGCAGGAATTCCAGGTGAAGACCTTGGGGTTTGAACACCTTAAGGATATGTATTGTGATGATACAAATTTCAAGGAGGCCTACGAAGCATGTACAAACCATGTACTAAGAGATAGAAGTCAGTGGATAGATTATATGGTTCAAGAAGGATTGTTATTCAGAGGAAATCATTTTTTCATACCAAGATGCTCAATGAGGGACAATCTTCTGAAGGAGAAACATAGTGGAGGATTGGCTGGACATTTCGGCCACGATAAAACGCTTGCACAGTTGAGCAGTTCATACTATTGTCCAGGTATGAGAATAGAGGTGATAAAATTTTTGAACAGATGTAGGATATGTCAACATGCAAAGGGGAAAAGACAGAACACTAGATTGTATCAACCATTGCCAATACCAAAGAGGCCTTGGGATGCAATAAGCATGGATTTTGTGTTGGGATTGCCAAGAACACAAAGGGGATTCGATTCCATATTTGTGGTGGTGGATAGGTTCTCAAAGATGGCACATTTCATCCCATGCTAGAAGACCAGTGATGCAGCACATGTTGCAAATCTATTTTTCAGAGAGGTTGTGAGACTTCACGTTATACCCAGGAGCATTGTCTCAGATAGAGACACAAAATTTGTTGCTCACTTTTGGAGGACGTTGTGGAAGAAGATGGGGACAGATTTTTCCTTCAGCTCAACATATCACCCTCAGACAGATGGGCAGACTGAGGTGGTAAATAGAAGTTTGGGAAACTTATTGAGAATCCTGATTACTGAACACCATAACCAGTGGGATCAGATTTTTCCACAAGGATAATTTGCATACAATGACTCACCAAACAGGAGTACTGGAAGGAGTCCATTCCAAATACTCTATGGAACGAAACCCAGGGGAGTGTATGAGTTGAGAGACTTGGAACAGGGTGATATCAGGAGCGCTAGAGCAAAGGATTTTGCTGCGGAGATGCAGAAAATCCATAGTCAGATCAAAGAACAATTACAGATTTCTAACCAGAAATACAAGCATAGAGTTGATCAGCATCGCAGGGAACTTCAATTTGAAGTGGGAGATCAGGTTTTAGCACATCTCAGGAAGGAAAGGTTCCCTAGGGGAACATATAACAAATTGAAGATGAAGAAGATGGGACCCTGTAAGATCTTGAGGAAGTTTGATGCAAACGCCTATGAGATCGAGCTACCAGATGGTGTGGGTATTTCACCCATATTCAATGTTTCAGACCTGTACCCTTACAGGAAAGAGGACACAGAAGGGTCAGAAGATCAAGGAAAGATTCAGTGGGAGAAACAGATGCTTGTGGCAGAAAGGCCATCGATGGAGAAAATTGTTGATCAGAGGATTGGCAAAAAGACCAGGAGGAAAACCTATTTTGAGTATCTGGTCAAATGGAAGGGACGCCCAATCAAAGATGCCAGTTTGGAAACCGAAGATACTATCAAGAAGCGGGGAAAATCAGTAGGGGAGCTCATGGACAGGAGTCCATGAATTTTTGTCAAGGGGATTATGATGCAGGAGCATCGTTGGCAAGCGCGTAGGGGCAGGACCACCCTACACGTGAGAGTTCTTAAAGAACTTTTGCGTGGGCAGTTGCAACCGATTTCATAATCTGCCTCCACTCAGCGCCGAAAATTCACCTTTGGAAGCACGTTGGAACCGGTGCCGAATTTTACCCTTTGAGGCAAAGTTTTGAAATTGTAAATAGAGCAGGAGTTTCCACTTCGGCTCTGGAATGCGACTGGACTAAGATAGTGTAGGATGAAATTTAGAGTAGGAAAGTAGCCAAGGAAAAACCATAGAAACATTTTTGAGTTATGTAGAAGTTTGTACAACCAGTTAGAGAAGGTTGGAATACAGAAAGAAATTAGTTGTAAGAGAAAAAATACGAGTTAGCAGGAAATCTCAGTGTTTTTGGGTTACTGTAAGTCTGAATGTATTATGTAGCCATTGGGCACTTGTGAATATAACAAAATGGAAAATTGATCCAAATGTATGGTGTGTGTGGACTGTGTGCATTTTCCTATCATTTTTGTTTACATGAACAAGTGGATGGAACTATGAGTTTCTTTTCAGTTTATATTGTTTCTCTTCATTGAAGCTCTGCAAGGTGTGCATCGAGTGAGAAGAGAACATTAGGAGATCAGGAGGAACCTCTCTGTGAGAAACCCCTTGGATCCGAGCTATCGAAATCCCTTAGACGCAAGGAGTGCGCGATAATTCGAGGCCTACACAAGGCGAAGCTCAGGAGTGATAACGCTTCGAAAAGTGTTATCAAGATCCGGGAACGCATTCCCTGGAAGGAACGAAGACCGAGTCTTCGAAGACTTAGAAAATATTCTAAGTCTGAAGTGAGTAAAATCTCAGGAGGAAGAACGTCGTCGAGCGTTGGATCGCAGTGGAGAATCCCACGGACCGTCCGATTTGAGGAAGGAGCACAGACTTTAACACTCTGTAGATCCAAGAGATGAGGTCTCGAAGATCTGAACGGACGATGGGAAACTCTCGAGGAGAATCGCAAAATACGCAAGTCGTTGGATCAAGTGGAGTTGCGAGGAGGTCAGTAACGGGGAAGAGATTTGACCATAGATCGAGAGGGCATTGTGAGTCATTGATCAAGTGCCTCAAGCCTCTGGAATTTCAGTATTTTAGCAACCGGGGGTTCGAAAGACAGAGGAGTGGGACCCTTGTGTCGCGATTCCCTGAATCGCGAAACCCTGAAAGATTGAACACCAATACTTTTTGGTGGTTCGGTATTTTGGCAACCAGGGGTTCGAAAGATAGAGGAGCAAGATCCTTGCATTGCGATTCCCCGAATCGCGAAATCCCGAAAGAGAAAACGCCAAGACATTTTGGTATTTCAGCAACCAATATTTCCAAGGAGCATAGATATCCCTTGCACCCAGGTTTCGCGAAATGCAAAAACCTGGAGGAACAGGCGCTGGGACGTTTTGACATTTTAGCAACCGGGGGTCCGAAGGACGAAGGGACGGGATGCTTGACTTGCGAAGTCTCGATCCCCGATAAGCACCCTTTTTAGCTTAGCGCAAGGTCACAACTCTTGGTCGTGTGTTGTGGGAGCTCAAGCTTGGATCTTGGAAAATCCAACCAAACATTAGTGAGGGACCTGTGTGTTCGCTTCGAAGGGTTCCAGTTTGGAACCAGAAGAGCCATTTCGGCTCCCGAACCAGAAGATCCTGACCGGGAGGTCGCGCAGCCCCGAGGAGGGATAGGGGGTCTACATCACATTCATTGAATGTGTTCATTAGATATTAGTTTACATGATTAAAAATATATTTAATGTTTAATCAAAGTTTTTAAAATATGGACAATAATTTTATTAATAAATTCTAATTATTTTGCATGCCATGGGATGCGAGGGATTGAGGCCTTATTGCATAAGCAAAGTTAACTTCTATTAATAGTCTATCTTATTGATAGAGTGTTAGGTTTTTTTATTGATGTGATGTCACTCATATTGCTTGCATGCATTCCACTTGTATCCATCAATGTCGACCCCACCCTCATACATAAACCTAATACCATATGTGTTATTCAATGCCTAGAAAATGATCTCAACCTGGAAGATTTTGTGGATGAACAGACCTAGACTGGATCTATGTTTGAAACTCTTATGATTTATATGATCTTTATTGAATGTCTGGTGTGATGATTATGTATGAATTACAAACATGTTGAGAAATTACTTGGTACTATTGAATACTATGATTGGGTGCATGAACTTATGAGTTGATTTGATGATAAGAATATATGTGATTTGTACTCTTTAATTGGTCTATTTCTACTATGCTACTGATAATTTTCTATGTGTGACAAGAAAGACCCACATCCATATGGACTCTGGAATGAGTCAAGCTATATGGACACGATATGGGATCAAGAGACTATGTGTTGTTTTTAATATTGTAACGACCTCGTCATTACGACAACAAAAGCGACAAACAAAAGGTCTTTTTTTTTGTGGCATTAGGAAATATACAACACAATTAATAACTACATCATGTCACATCATCCAATATATTAATGAAACAACATTAACACATTATCAATCAATCCCAACATAACCCCGCCAAATTACTTCCATGAATAACGATACACATAATGACGCATTAACACAAATAAACAACAGCCCAAGAGCATTGCATTCATACAACAATGATGATGCATAAACAAGATAAATAATAATGAATAACAACACAAGGTAACAACATCAACCGCTACTCTTCATTGAAATAAATATCAATTCAATCAACGCGTCAACAAAGGATAGAGACACATAAACGTACATAGCGTAGCAGAATAGCCCAACACAAAATCTTGAAACAATTCACGACTACATTCAATCAGGAGATAGATACAAGATGAATACTTGCCCGACCTACCCTGCAAGGTTAGGACCTCCAGGACACATAAGCGACGCTCGAGCCCAGGTTCCCATCAATTTTGATCGTTTAAGGTCTCAGGGTTGGCAACTATTTTGAGGAAAAAGGAGGTGTCTACACCCCACCCACACAATCAAGTCCAAAATGTCTAGGCTAAATCAACATCATCAATGATCATCAAGGCACGATAGTATTCCAATAAACAAACACATGTAACATAAAAATTGCATGGCACAAGAGAACTCAATTACTAAATCAATCAACAACAACATAAGCCAAGGCGCAAATCATCTACTTATCCTTATTTTTAAGGCGCAACAATTATCTACTCACTTCCAAACGCATGATTAAATCAATCATCGAATTTACAATAATCAACATCATTGTCAAGGTAATCACAAGATAAACCATTCTAAACCATCTCACCTAACAAGAATTCATAAGCACGGGAAGTCTAAGGTCTACATCAATCATTTGTTAACAATTTAATGGTGCAATAAAGGCTAATAATCCAGTGCATTGATAAATCTATTAACACACGTAAAGATAGTAGTCCATCATTCACTAATACACTTGTTGACGCAAGAAAAGATTACTAATCCATCATACAACACATAAAATCCAAAAGTGCAAGGAACTAAGATCTATAACTTAATTTATGACATACAATCCAATGCGCAAGAAGATTAAGAATCAATAATTATCATACATTACATGAATTCCATAAGCGCAAGCTTCTAAATTCAGGTAATCTCTCGTTCATATATCATTGATTCGTTCATATATCATTGATTCAAGGCGTGTGAAAATGCCATTAATAATCAATCAAACTTTATAACCTAACGCGACTTAATGGTGCAAGAGATTTAAACAATTCGTCTTAAGGTCTCCTTTAGAAGAAACTAATTCACATGAAGCAATGTATAAATGATACAAGGTATCCCTAGACATTAAACCTAACACCTTAATTTAATCCATTCGACAACCTTTAAAATATTTAAACGCCAAGGAATAAAAATAAATTGGCAGCAAGGTACCATACTAATAATAGTATAAGGTTTTTGTCTTTAAGGGTCAATTAGAGAGAGAGACCCAAGTAACGACCAATTACACAATACAAGAGTAGGTTTATTGCCGAAATCAAAGAATGGTAATGGTGAACATTTAGTGCCTAACATAACTTTAGCATATAAATTTTGAGAGAAACATTAGGAAGGATTGCACCCTAGAAAGGTTGACCAAGATAATAAGTCGCCAAGTGTCAACGCGAATAAATAAAGGGGCAATTTATAGGCGCAAGGAATAAGTTATGTTGCATGCAGCCAAGATCTCGATGATAGTTAACGCCTAGGGTTAAGGATTATGACATCCTCTGTTACGTGTAGTTTCATAAATGAGAAAGGAAATAAGAAAACGGGAAAATCTTAAGGAAACCTACTAGCGATGAGCTTAGAATGCAGATGGAAGCGATCGCTAAGACAAAATCGAAATTCGTAGGGTTATAACTACTCATATCTTAGAGAAAATTTTAGTGTTATTCTCTGAGTTTCAAAAAGAGAGCGCAGGTTAAACCCAATCGCATAAATTGCAAGCCACAATTCGATATGGAAGGGTGAAATGGCATGCACGGGTCGTTGAGCAGAGGGAGAGAAAATTGTTGGACGAAGGGTAAATTTCGTTCAGCTTAAAGGGTGATTTTAAGGCAAGCACGACAGTTCTCTCTTCTGCTCACGCATAGGGTAAGACAGATTTTTTTAAGTCATGTATGAACAGTATAGGAAAGAAGACGTCGAGCCTCTTCATAAGAAGAGAAAACGCGAGTTGATGTTTACGCCGAAAGACGTACACCTATTGACAATGGGCACAATTAATGATCTTTTAATCTTATTTAACCTTAAACCCTAATCTGATGGTTATGCATTGAAGATGTTGGCATATTCTTAGTCGTCCTCCAAAATCAATGGATCAGATTTATTGTTCATAACTTTCTTCCATTTATCAAGGCATCCGTTAACATGTTTACTTTTTAACATTTACCTAATTACATTAAAAAATTACTGTAAGGATATATAATTGCCACGTTTAAATGATTAAGTAGGATTAAACCTAATTCAGCCAAACGTTTCATATTACCACAGACAAATTACCACAGAGGTTTTTTATATTGGGTTTATATTGGAGACAGGCCTTCTCAGCCGATACCTTTCGGCTTTATCAGCCGCGAGTTAGCGGTTGTGCTAGTGTATATAATCAAATAGAAAAACAAAACGAGCACCCAGGGGGTGCCCACCAACGCGGATCAAGAATGTGAATGAAATCGCAAGAGAATTCTGGAAAAATGCCATTTGGGACGGCGAAAATGCAAAGGCATAAGGGATAAGGTAATCGCCAGGATAAAATCTAATAAATTTGCCGAAGGAAGTGATGTAATTACACTAGGCATCGGTGTGAAGGAGCGAGGTCCAAAGGTAATACCAAAGGAGTTTTATTTTTATTTTTCCTTTTTCCAATGCACAAGGTACTCAAAAAGGTATTAGCGTAAGGGTTGAATGGTGAGCAAAGGTTGTGGGGAGAAACTAAACGCACAAAACACATACAGCTCTGAGCAAGGCAAGGACACAAGGTTACACCTTCCCCCATCATCGCAGAGGTAACACAATCATGGAGGAAAGGAGATGGAACTCGTTGTACAAGGTGAAGAACAAGGAAATGTCGTGATGAAGCTGCAATCGTAGGGTAAATTCCATTCCTCTAGGCAAGGAAAAAAACATCAGGGATCAACGAAAAACACAGAAATGCATAAAACTGTTGGGTAATTAAGGGGTTAATTTACTGTGTAAAAATGAATTGGAGGTAAAAATAATCGAAAAGGGGCGAGTTCCTTTTCATGCATCTAAGATCCAAATGAATCAGAAAACCCTAGGAAACCACAAGGAACAAGGTGGGGAAGGGGCGAACAATCTCAGAGATCTTAAACTAAAACGCAGAATAGCGGGTGAACGCAATCCCAAGCTGGGAAAAAATTGCAGACAACAAAATACAAGGGGAAAGGAACCCTTAAAATCACGCACAGAACTAGAAACCAATGCCACATCCATATACGTATAAAACCACATACAAAATTTAACTACTTAAAATTGTGAAATATAACTTGTGTACCTTAAATGGAGGATGGACTTGTTGATGATCTTCAGCCACTCGTAATCCATTCTCGCTCCCGCTTGCTAATCATTGAGACCTCACTAGTACCTCCCAGCCAACGCTAGGGGTACTCTTCTTCCCCCTGAGCCCCCCAAGACGCAAAGGGGTCGTGCACATGAATAAGAGAAAGCTAGCTCCTAGCTCGCCTTGCAAGGTCGAGCTACCACTCTCTAATCGAGTTGGGAATCCCAACTCCCACAAGGAAAATCAGTCAAGAAAAATATCGGTAGCGTAACCTTATGCCTACTGGTCGTGATCCATACTCCTCCTACGTTGTCCTTTTTATAGATTTTTCTTTGTGATTAGTTTCCCAAACCCTCATTAGATTATTTTTATTAAATTTAATTATGAAAAACCTCCCCCGTACACATGTCACACGATCCCTTAGTTGCACCAGAAAATCAATTTATTAATTAATTAAACTTTCCTATTTCCCTCACCCACCTAAAATCATTCCTAAAAACACTCTTCGGTGTCCCTTTATTCCCTTACATTTCCTAAATGACTTACACCTTACTTAAAGCCTAGTTGAGTTCACAAATAGAAAGTTCCAAAGGATAGATTCCCTACTAAGTTAGACATCCCCCTTTTCTTTAAGTTTCCTCTTTTCTTTAACTTTCTCTTTTTCTTCAAGTTTCCCCTTTTTCTTTTTAACTCGGTTTAGTATTAGCAAGTTTAGACAAAAACAACCATTTGCCCATTTAATAATTTAATCCTCCATTATAATTTTTACTTTAATAAATAATGTTTGAATTTTCTTTACCCCTTCTTGTTACATGTCTATTTAGTTTTTTCTTTGTTCACATGTTCTACTTAGACCTAGGTTATAATTTCATTAGGTTGGGTGACAGTTTTTAAGGAAATAATTAGTTATTAAACTTTACTCATACCATCATCTATTTTAAAGTTGATTGGGTCCTAAGGAGGCATAGTTTTCTAGGTAATAGGTTTATTAACTTACCCAAGTTGAAACAGTGATGTTCCCTTCAGGAAGCACTACATGCTCCAAGGGTGCCACTCGCCTCCTTATGTTTTATTTGTGCAACGTGCCCTTCAAGATGCACTACATGCTCCAAGGGTGTCACTCACCTCTTGACTGAATCTAGTAGATGTCAAACCCCTGGAGTCAATACTCCGTTAAGTGATCTTGTGGGAGACTAAGGGCCTCTAAGGAATAAGTACCATGCCTTATTGCACACCCCTTGGAATCATCATGAGCGACTGTTACATTATTTCCTCATGGCATCGTGGATCTCTCAAACTAGGTAATCGTCAACCTACAGTTCGAGCCACGATGGGAGTACTAGTAGGCTGTGGCAGGGTTGTTTCCACACCTCTCCCTCAATATCTCTAGTTGTCCTGTGTGACCCATCTAGTCCAAATGTGAGTCTTATTAGCAAGCTATCGTCAGCCTGCATCCATCATCATGTCAGTGATCCATAAATAACATCATATTATATTAGTCATATGTCACATATGCATTAACAGAAATATGAAAACCATAAAGAGTCCACTCCCTGACTCGATCTAGATTCCAAGGAGGTCCATCAACGTCGTCAGCGTCCTCAACCTCTCAAGAGTCTTTCACATTCAGGAGAAACCAATCAATAGCACTTGTCTATACATGATAACATAACATAACATCATAAATCACAAACTCATCATCAAAATCCATAAGCGAAGTAGTCACTCATATAATGAACCGAATCACTTGCACGCAAGTGTCCTCAAATAATAAGTCACATCATAAGTGCATGCAAGATCGGGATGTTACATACAACCCCTCTTGGTTTAAACTTCATCCCGAAATTTCACAGTATACTAATGCAGAAATAAAGTATCTGACAATATATAAATGTCTAGTTATCAAAAAAAAGGAAATTGTCGACACGTATCATATGTGTCCTCCCAGGTAGTCGAGTGTGGACTATAATCGTCCCAATGGATCTTGACCTGATTGATAGTTCAATGTCATAGTTTTCGAATGAGATGGTTCAGAAAGAGGATTGGCTCCGTCGTGAGCACACCCTCGCCCAATCACCCACCAAGAACTCAAGTCAATCACATGTGTAGGATTACTGACCTAAAGACGCACATAGATACAAGATCAATATCGAGCAATGCCTCAAGGAATGAGGCACGATTAGTCGTTAGGACCTTCATAATTATGGTCACGCGATGTGCATTGACAAAACCCTTATGTCAATATTGCACTTCTTCCAACCCCTTTTCGTATCGTTTGTACTAGTTCTTACATTTCTTGGATCTCTTCTTCTCCTACCAGGACCCCATCCTCATTTCGATCCCAACTCAAAGGAGTCTGACACGGTCATCCATTAAGAAACTCAAATAGTGTCATCCTAATGGTGCCTTGATGATTGTTGTTGCATGCAAACTCCACCAATGTCCAAAACTATTCCCAACATTTATGTTGGTCCAACACACACATATGCAACACAAACTTCCCAAATTGGTTCGTTCCTTTGGTCATCCTGTCTATCTCAAGGACATGTTGTACTAAATTTCAGTGGTGTTCCCAAGGCCTCTTGGGAATTCGTCCAACTCATATTGCATACATTGGATCCTTTATCGAACACGATTCCTTGGGTATGTCTGGCAACCTAAAAAAATTGTTGATATAAACTCTAGCTATACCGGGCGCCTGATGCATCGTATGCATAGGGAAAAAATGTGAAATCCTCGTCAGAGTGCCAACTGTCACGACAATCGATTCATGCCTCCTTGTTGTTAACGACAATCCCAACAATAAAGTCCCTCGAAATGACCTCCCAATTCAATTCCAGAAATGTGTGTGGTTGAGTACTCTTGTCCAATTTATACATTCATCCTTCACATGTCGACCTTCTAGACATCTCACCACATAGTTGACAATGTCTGCCCTTAAACCTTCCAGATAAACAAGGGATTAAGGTATGTCCTTATCTTCATGACTAATGGATGAGTCATGTACATTTCTCTATGAGCTTCGCATAAGATCAAAACTTCTCAATTCGTCGTTGGGTTGTAAGTAAATCCAATTATTATATCTCAAAGATCCTTCGTTGTCCACAGTGTATCCATCAATTTTGGTACCCACATGGTGTCTTTCCTAAAAAATTCCTTACCCTCTTTATACCAGTCAGCGTCGTTTTGTAGTTAGAATATTTTCACGTAGATTTGTTTGAAGAGGTATCACTGAAAATACGCATGGTCTTCAACTCAACGCATCTGCCACTCTGTTCACTGCTCCTTTTAAGTAGGAAATCTCAAAATTGTAATCGATAAGCAGTTCTGACCAACGCCCTTGCCGCGCGTTCAAGTCTTTTTGCGTAAAAGGTGTTGTAAACCATGGTGGTTCATTTTTAGTTCGAATTTATGTCCAATCAAGTAGTGTCTCCACAGTCTTCGAGCATACACGATTGCTTACAACTCCAAAACGTGCATCGCGTGGTTCTCCTCTTGCTTCCTTAAGCTCCTCGAGACGTAAGCGATCACTTGATCGTATTGCATCAAGACTCCACCTAAGCCTTCCTCAGGTGCGTCAATGCATAACAATAAGTCCTCATCCACGCCAGGTAATTTTAGTAGGGGATGTCGTCAACAGCTCCTTAAGCCTTCAAAATTCTTCCGCACATTTCTCGATCCACACAAACTTCTTGTTCTTCTTATGCAATTTCATAATCAGATTTTCTATCTTCGAAGAACCCTCGATGAACCCTCGATAATATCCCGCTAAACCCTATGAATTGATGCACTTTTGGGTCATTCGTCGGTGTAGGCCACTCCACAATAGCCTCTACCTTCACTGGATCCACAACGATGCCTTCACCGAAGATCACATTCCCTAAGAAATGAATCCTCGATAGCTTTATGACCGCTTCCCGTAATTTTTTTCCTGTCGCAACACTATAGTATCAAGCATAAAAGTTCATCTTGATCTTCCGTCATCCGAGAAAATATCATATGTCCTCACAGAATACTCGATGGTAGTCAATAAGAGTCTCCACGACCCATCCTTATTCTATAAGAAATTAACAAGATCACTCCAAGGCGATACACTTGGATGTATAAGTCCTAGGTCCAACAACTCTTTCAGTTTCACTTTCAACTCCTGTAACTCAGGGGTCGACATCTGATAAGGATTTCTTGCCATCATTTTAGTTCTAGGTTTTAGGTCGATGGTAAATTCCATCTTGGCTTCGGGAAGTCTAAAGTTCTACATCAATCATTTGTTAACAATTTAATGGCACAATAAAGGCTAATAATCCAGTTCATTGATAAATCTATTAACACGCGTAAATATAGTAGTCCATCATTCACTAATATACTTGTTGATGCAAGAAAAGATTACTAATCCATCATTCAACACATAAAATCGAAATGCGCAGGGATCTAAGATCTATAACTTAATTTATGACATACAATCTAATGCGCAAGAAGTCTAAGAATCAATAATTATCATACATTACATGAACTCCATAAGCGTAAGCTTCTAAAGTCAGGTAATTTTTCGTTCATATATCATTGATTCAAGTCATGCAAGAATGTCATTAATAATCAATAAACCTTTATAACCTAACCCGACTTAATGGTGCAATATCTTTAAATAATTTGTCTTGAGGTCTCCTTTAGAAGAAACTAACTCACATGAAGCAATGTATAAATGATACAAAGTAGACCTAGAAACTAAACCTAACACCTTAATTTAATCCATTCGACAACCTTTAAAATATTTAAACGCCAAGGAATAAAAATAAATTGGCGGCAAGGTACCATATTAATAATAGTATAAGGATTTTTTATTTAAGAGTCACTTAGATAGAGATACCAAAGTAACGACCAAGTACGCAATACAAGAGTAGGTTTATTGCCTAAATAAAAGAATGGTAAGTGTGAACATTTAGTGCCTAACATAACTTCAGCATATAAATTCTGAGAGAAACATTAGTAAGGATTGCACCCTGGAAAGGTTGACCAAGATAATAAGTCGCCAAGTGTCAACGCGAATAAAGAAAGGGGAAATTTACAGGCGCAGGGAATAAGGTATGTTGCATGCAACCAAGATCTCACTGACAGTTAATGCCTAGGGTTAAGGATTATGACATCCTCTGATACGTGTAGTTTCATAAACAAGAAAGGCAATAAGAAAATGGGCAACGCTTAAGGAAACCTACGAGTTATGATCTCAAAATGCAGATGGAAGGGATCGTTGAGCCAAAATCAAAATTCGCAGGGTTATAACTACCCAAATCTTCTCATAGAAAATTTTAATGAGATTCTCTAAGTTTCAAAAAGAAAGAGCAGGTTAAATCTAGTAGCATAAATTGCAAGCCCCAATACGAGATGGAAGGGAGAAATCGCATGCACAGGTTGCTGAGCAGAGGGAGAGAAAATCATTGGAGGAATGGTAAAGGTCATTGAGCTTAAAGGGTAATTTTAAAGAAAGCACAATAGTGCTCTCTTCTTCTCACGCATAGGCTAAGACGGAGTTTTTAAAGTCGTGTATGAACAATGTAGGAAAGAAGATGTCGAGCCTCTTCATAAGCAGATAAAACGCGAGTTGATGTTGTGTATAATCAAATAAAAAAATAAAATGAATGCCCAGGGGGTGCCCACCAACGCGTGTCAAGAGTGTGAATGAAATCGCAAGAGAATTATGGAAAAATGCCATTTGGGAGGGAGAAAAAGCATAGGCATAAGGGATAAGGTAATCACTAGGATAAAATCTAATAAATTCGCAGAGGGTAGTGATGTAATTACGCTAGGCATCGGTGTGAAGGCGCAGGGTCCAAAGGTAATACCAAAGGATTTTTATTTTTATTTTTCCTTTTTCCAACGCACAATGTACTCAAAAAGGTATTAGCGCAAGGGTTGAATGGTGAGGAAAGGTTGTTGGGAGAAACTAAATGCACAAAACACTTACATATTTGAGGAAGGCAAGGATTCAAGGTTACACCTTCCCCCATCATCGCAGAGGTAACACAATCATGGAGGAAATGAAATGGAATTCGTTGTACAAGGTGAAGAACAAGGAAATGTCGTGACGAATCTGTAAATCGTGGGGTAAATTCCATTCTTCTACATAAGGAAAAAAATGTCAGGGATCAACCAAAAACGTAGATATTAAAGGCATAAAAGTGTTGGGTAATGAAGGGATTAATTTACTATGTAAAGATGAATTGGAGGTAAAAATAATCGAAAAGGGGTGAGTTCCTTTTCATGCATCTTAGAGCCAAATGAATTAGAAAACTCCAGGAAACCACAAGGAACGAGGTGGGGAAGGGGAGAACAATCTCATAGATCTTACACTAAAATGCAGAATAGCGGGTGAACGCAATCCCAAGCTGGGAAAAAGTTACACGCAACAAAATACAAGGGGCAAGGAACCCTTAAAATCATGCGCAGAACTAGAAACCAGTGCCACATCCATATAAGTATAAAACCACATACAAAATTTAACTACTTTAAAAATGTGAAATATAATTTGTGTACCTTAACCGGCGGATGGATTTGTTGATGATATTCAACCACTCGTAATCCTCCTTGCTCCTGCATGTTAATCGATGAGACCTCACCTGTGCCTCCCAGGAAACGCTAAGGGTACTCTTCTTCCCCCTGAGCCCCCCGAGCCACAAAGGGGCCGCACACACGAACCAAAGAAAGCTAGCTACCACTCTCTAATCGAGTTGGGCATCCCAACTCCCACAAGGAAACTCAGTCAAGAAAAATATCGGCAGTGTAACCTTACACCTACCAGAAGTTATCCATACTCCTCCTCCGTTGTCTTTTTTATAGAGTTTTCTTAGTGATTAGTTTCTCAAACCCTCATTAGATTCTTTTTATTAAATTTAATTAGGGAAAACCTCCCCCATACACATGTCACCGGATCCCTTAGTTGCACCAGAAAATCAATTTATTAATTAATTAAACTTTCTTATTTCCCTCACCTACCTAAAAGCATTCCTAAAAACACTCCTCGGTGTCCCTTTATTCCCTTACATTTCTTAAATGACTTACGCCTTACTTAAATCCTAGTTGAGTTCACAAATAGAAAGTTCCAAATGCTAGATTTTCTACTAAGTTAGACATCCCCCTTTTCTTTAAGTTTCCCCTTTACTTTAAGTTTCCCCTTTTTTTTAAATAAGTTTAGTATTTGCAAGTTTAGACAAAAACAACCGTTTTCCCTTTTAATAATTTAAACCTCCATTATAATTTTTACTTTAATAAATAATGTTTGAATTTTCTTTACCCCCTTCTTGTTACATGTCTATTTAGTTTTTATTTGTTCGCACATGCAAATTAAAACCTAGGTGTAAGTATTAGCACATGTCTAATAAGGTATTAGCACAAGGGTTGAATGGTGAGGAAAGGTTGTGGGGAGAAACTAAACGCGCAAAACACATACAGCTCTAAGCAAGGCAAGGACGTAAGGTTACACCTTCCCTCATCATCGTAGATGTAACACAATCATGGAGGAAAGGATATGGAACTCATTGTACAAGGTGAAAAAAAAGGAAATGTTGTGACGAAGCTGTAAATCGTGGGGTAAATTCCAGTCCTCTATGCAAGGAAAAAAATGTCAGGGATCAACCAAAAACGCAAAGATTAAAGGCATAAAATTGTTGGGTAATGAAGGGATTAATTTACTATGTAAAAACGAATTAGAGGTAAAAATAATCGAAAAGGGGTGAGTTACTTTTCATGCATATCAGAGCCAAATGAATTAGAAAACCCCAGGAAACCACAAGGAACGAGGTGGGGAAGGGGCGAATAATCTCAGAGATCTTAAACTAAAATGCAGAATAGCGGGTGAACGCAATCCCAAGCTGGGAAAAAGTTACAGGCAACAAAATACAAGGGGCAAGGAACCCTTAAAATAACGCGCAGAACCAGAAACCAATTCCACATCCATCTACGTATAAAACAACATACAAAATTTAACTACTTTAAAAATGTGAAATAGAACTTGTGTACCTTAACCGACGGATGGACTTTTTTATCATCTTCAGCGACTTGTAATCCTCCTCGCTCCCGCTTGCTAATCGTTGAGACGTCACCGGTACCTCCCAACCAACACTAGTGGTACTCTTCTTCCGCTTGAGCCCCCTGAGCCGCAAAGGGGCTGCACACATGAACCAGAGAAAGCTAGCTCCCAGCTCGCCTCACAAGGCCGATCTACCACTCTCTAATCGAGTTGGGAATCCCAACTCCTACAAGGAAACTCAGTCAAGAAAAATATCGACAGCGTAACCTTATGCCTACCAAACGTTATCTATACTCCTCCTCCGTCATCCTTTTTATAGAGTTTTCTTAGTGATTAGTTTCCCAAACCCTCATTAGATTATTTTTATTAAATTTAATTAGGAAAAATCTCCCCCGTACACATGTCACCCGATCCCTTAGTTGCACCAGAAAATCAATTTATTAATTAATTAAACTTGCCTATTTCCCTCACCCACCTAAAAATGTTCCTAAAAATGCTCCTCGGTGTCCCTTTATTCCCTTAAATTTCTTAAATGACTTACGTCTTACTTAAAGCCTAGTTGAGTTCACAAATAGAAAGTTCCAAAGGCTAGATTCCCTACTAAGTTAGACATCCCCTTTTCTGTAAGTTTCCCCTTTTCTTTTAGTTTCCCTTTTTATTTAAGTTTCCCTTTTTCTTCAAGTTTCTCGTTTCCCTTTTTATTTAAGTTTCCCTTTTTCTTTAAGTTTCCCCTTTTTATTTTTAACTAAGTTCGGTATTAGCAAGTTTAGACAAAAAAATCATTTTCCCTTTTAATAATTTAATCCTCCATTCTAATTTTTTCTTTAATAAATAATGTTTGAATTTTATTTACCCCCTTCTTGTTACATGTCTATTTAGTTTTCCTTTATTCACATGTTCTACTTAGACCTAGGTTTTAATTTCACTAGGTTGGGCGACAGTTTTTAAGGGAACAATTAGTTATTAAAATTTACTCATAACATCATCTATTTTAAGGCCGACCAGGTCCTAAGGGGGCATAATTTTCTAGGCACTAGGTTTATTAACTTACCCGAGTTGAAACCGTGGCGTTCCCTTCAGGATGCACTACGTGATCCAAGGGTTCCACTTGCCTCGTTTTGTTTTATTTGCGCAACGTGACCTTCAAGACGCACTACGTGCTCCAAGGGTTCCACTTGCCTCTTAATTGAATTTGGTAGATGTCAAACCCCTGGATTCAATACTCTGTCAGGTGATCTTGTGGGAGACTAAGGGCCTCTAAGGAATAAGGACCTTGCCTTATCATGTGCCCCTTAGAATCATCATGAGCGACTGTCATAGTCTTTCCTCACGGCATTGTGGATATCTTGAACTAGGTAATCGTTAACCTACAGTTTGAGCCATGGCGGGAGTTCTAGTAGGTTGTTGTAGGGTTGTTGCCACACCTCTCCCTCAATATCTCTCGTTGTCCTACATGACCCCTCTACTCCAAATGTGAGTCTGATTAGAAATCTATCATCATCTTGCATCCATCATCAATATGTCAGCGATCCATAAACAACATCATATTGTATTAGTCATATGTCACATATGCATTAACAGAAATACGAAAAACATAAACAACCCACTCCCTGACTCGATCCGGAGTCCAAGGAGGTCCATCGATGTCGTCGACATCCTCAACCTATCAAGAGTCCTGCACACTCAGGAGAAAGCAGTCAATAGCACCTCTCTATACATGATATCATAACATAACATCATAAATCACAATCTCATCATCAAAATCCATAAGCGAAGTAGTCACTCATATAATGAACCGAATCACTTGCATGCAAGTGTCCTCAAAGAATAAGTCACATCAGAAGTGCATGCAAGGTCGGTATGTTACAAATATGATATTGTGAACATGTTAATTTGATTTATAATTTCTTTTAGTAATGCCACTTGATATGTGTCTCTAGATGTGTGCAGAGATAAGAATGAAAATTTTCCAATTAATCTTACACATGGGTAAGGGGTGTATAGAGGTGGTAAGATATTTGTATGATTGAGAGAGGAGCAATATCCCTACTTCTTGTCTACTAGCAACTCCCTTCATGTATTGGGTTGAATATGATACTTCACCTGTGAGCTTACATGTTACTGTGAGGATAAGTCGCTAGCGGTCACTCACAAGGTATGACTAAGGGGCACAAAATAAGGACAAGAAATTATTTCTCAATGACCATGAGTCTCTCACCATACATAAATGGAATGGAATTAATAGTGATCTCACCATGTTACATTGATTTTACTCCCAACATGAAAATGTATGTGTATACCTAGAGGGGTGGAGAAATTGCAGCCTCACCCTTCATGCTGATTATATCAGTATTGATATCAATGATAATTTAGATTCACTATTCTAAGAAAAAGTATCCTTATGTGCATAACATTTAGATTGATATTCAAAATGTATCATGAAAAGTATTATTCATATAGAGACATCCATACCCATTTAATTAGAAGAGATATCATGGGCAAAGTAAGTTGATTTTATTAGGCACATTTTAAATAAGAAAATAAATATTAAAAGACATGCATAAATAAAAATTAATTGTTTTTTTATTTTAGAGGTTTTACTTTTTTGAAGTGAATTAACATGTTCACACATCAAAAGAGTTAGAAAACAAAGAGGGAACATAAATGAGTAAAAGTAGGAAAGGTAGTTGGGAGTTGGGTGGGTAAGATGCATTTAAGTTAATGAAAAAATAGAATTTATCCGAGAAGAAACATGTGGCTAGATGAATAATAGCATATTAGTGAATTAATAATTACAAATTTTGCATGGAAAAGACATGTGGTTGGGTGAATAATAGGCATATTGGTGAATTAATAATTATGAATTTTACATGAGAAGGCATGTGGAATTTTGCACAAAATACTATAAGAAGAGAGGGAGGGTGGCCATGGAAGGAACCTTATGCTCCTTAATGTTGGATGGTTATTGTAATGCTAAAAAATTTCATGGTGATATGGTGAAGAGTTTGGTCTTGATTGTGAAAATACTAATCATTTTTTTTTGGAGTGGGGACTCCATATGTTTTTGATAGTTGCATGATCTATTGGTGAAGTGGGTAGACTCTTTCACCATTGCTAGCTTATAATTTTATACACCTTCATATATTTCTTGTATTTCATGAGTTCTAGGGGAAGAAGAGTACTCTTATAATACAGTAGGGAGGTCAATGGGTGATATTTCACTCAATTGGAAAGCTTCTCATTCTTGTGGAGTAATTTTTGAGATAAATATTGTTAGAACATGTGGGGGGATACCTAAAGGGAAACCCTACCCTAAGGGATAATGCATCTCACACATGTCTAAGAAAAGGTGCAATCAACTAAATCACTAAACAATCAAGTGTATGATTCTTAAACATGAAATAATGAGCTAAAGTAGAGAATGTGAGAAATATCTGAGTCAAAGAGCACTTAGATATCTCCTTGCTTGGTCTAAGGCACCCACCAATGAGGAAGATGCGTACAAGGTACATTTTCCTCTAAACCAGGCCCCTAGAATATTTGCATTGAATTCAATAGCGGAAATCCCACTGGAATCAAGTCAATGAAGAGTCCTTGAATCCAACACGAGGTACAAGTCAAGTGTGACTGATAGATACTAACACCAAAGGGAGATGAGAAGGAAATGAGAGGTAAAATAAAGATTCCCTTGTTCAAAGAATAAATGCAAGGTTGACCTAGTACCAACTGAAAACATTTCAAAGGGAATGGTCAATTATTGAGCATACATATTTTCAAGGAGATATCAGTAAACCATGGGGAAAACTAGAGGTAAAAAATAGTCAACCCGGGATGGGTATGACTCATGAAGGCAAAGGAAAATTGTAACATGACTCAAATTGGAACTAAACATACTCCACGGGATAAAAAGGTGACTCATAACGGATGATTTGAACAAGGGAAACAAAGGGATGTTTCCACAAACTGAACTAAGTGTTTTAAAAGCACAAATCCCTCCTAGTATTTCCAAAGGGGTTCCAGAAGGTGAATTGGGGGAAGGACGTCCTTCTGGTATTTCAAAAGGGGTGCCAAAAGGATAAGGTAATATATGTAGTACCAAAATGGTAAACGATACTCCTGATATTTAAAAAGGGATATTAGGAGGATACAATAGATCTAACCATTGTGTCAAAAGATACATCCAAATGGGAATACAGAGGGGAAATGAGGAGATAAATGCCCTAGAAAAACCACAAATGTCGGTAATGTTGAAGGTAGAAAATGCAAATGGAAATAATCAAGGATAAAGACATTAGTAGAAATCTTTGTAAGGGTTGGTGAATGGTGGTATAAAAATGAAGAATTGTCACTATGTGGATGAAGTGGAGGGCTTGTGATACATGATAATAAGACAAATACCAACCATAAATGCAAGAATCTAGAGGGTAAGGTTGTCAACATGATGAAAAAAAATGCATGAGGCTTCAACTCTGGGATGTAGACTAATCGAACTCTAAATCTTTGAGGGAATGAAATGGCATGAGCACCAAAATGTAACAGGGGTAAATATTATAGGAAACCCATGGAAGGAAGGATCTATCACTGGTAGACGGGAAATGAAAAATATGGAGGGGTTGGTCAATATACCCAAGTGAGGGTGGTCCTAGGGGCAATTTCTAGGGAATGAAAAAAAATGAAACGAACTAAAAGGAGTTAAACTATGCCAAAAGACAAGGAAATTTAGGCATGAGGGAGAACCATATCAATGAATAAAAGGGGTTATTCATGGTGAATTCCAATTGATAATTCAACAAAGACCAAAGCATAAAAAAATTCAAGTAATTGAGACAATTGTGTGGGAATTCATAAGAAAAAAGATATGCTTTAATGCTTCTTGGAAAAATGGCTTTGAGGTGAAGTATAAAAGAAAAACAAATGAGAATATCCTTTTGAAGAGATTAGAAACATGATTCCAATGACATAGATAGAGTGCCAATCAAAGTATGTATGAGCTTGTACGATCCAAGAGAAAAAAGAGAGTTTTTTTCTATAAAAATGGATTTCCCTTCAATTTTCAATTCATTTGTGCACTTGGTGGAGGTTGAGATTGGAGAAGAGGAGAAGGCCCTAAATATTGGTGAGCTCATTTTGAGAAAACCGATCATCAAAATTTGGATTTGCAATTTTCAAGTAGGTGGCCTAACCCAACTTGTCAAGCTTTGTGGATTGCATTTTTAGATTAGGTCCCTATTTTCCCTAAAGGAGCCCCTAGCCAATTTTTGAGGGACAAAACACTTATTGGGGGTGGTATTTTCATTAGGGCCATAGGAACTGCCCCCAATTTCTGCAAGGCCCATTGCATAAATCAAGGTTTTTCTACAAGGGCCAGAAATGGGTTTTGGGGGCCCAAACTTATCAGGGGGATTATGTTAATGGGAAATCAAGGGTAGGGGGACATGATTGAATTAATGTGAAGTAAATAAATTTAAAAATGTGGTTTTTTGCAGGTATGGTGGAGTTAAGAGTATTGTGGAGGAGAAAGAATTTGTAGAAATTCAAGTTGAGGTAAGTGTGAAGCAAGTGATTCGAGGAGAACTGGCTCAATATGGGTTACTCAAGTTTGTTGAGAACCCATAGATGACATAAAGGGAGGGGATCATCTCCCACATAGTGAATTACTAGGATTTTGATGTTGAAGTACTCATTATTTAGGGACAACAGATAGAGGTCATTCTCTAGGATATCTACTTTCTAACATGTCTCCCTTCATTGGGTATAATGGGAGATACTTAGTTGATATTACCTTAGGGGAGGAAGCTAAGGGATTTTCTCGAGACCCATTGTATACCTAGTTCATGGACCAAGGATTCTTCCATCCAATTGATGGACCTATAGATATTAGAGACTAGAGATATTTCTACAGTTGTGATCCGCATACTGGGTATCCATTCTCTGCACAAGTTATCTAGAGGGAAGATGTTGTTGATAGAGAGGGTAATATATGGAACCTACTATGGGTGGGCCCATATGTTTTTGATATAACTTAAGTACCAATTGACCTCTTGTCGATGGGCTTAAGGAGGTAACTACACATTTTGGATAGTCCTCTAATCCTTCTTTTTTGAGAGTATACCCACTCTCTGTCATCATGTTCGCATCCATTATGGGGATGCATGGGATCCTTGAATGCATTTCTAGGGGAAGCTACTGAGGTGAGGGGGAGGTGGACGGATCTAAAATGTGTCGCAGACCGATTTATTTGCACATTAGGATCAAATCCAAATATACATCGAGGAGTATCCATATGCAAAAATAAACTACCAAGGGGACCCTCAGCTACCACTTCCAACTAGTCAT